>JAJOZX010013911.1:0-80162 GCA_023014485.1 Bathynomus jamesi
ACAGTATAATTCTTAGCATGTGTTGAAGCCATGTGACAGATCTTTCTGGGACGTAATTTTTTTTGAAAGAGCTATCTGAATCTTCGCAAACAAGAAAGACCACGGAAAATAAAACACTCTGAACTAACCCAACCAAATTTTATCTAACTTAACCTAACGTCACTTTCCCGGGCATAACCTAACTGAACTATACCTGAAACCAAATATTTATCGACACTATTTCGAAAAAAATTCCATGTTGCTTCTTGTTTAATTTATAGTTTTAGTTTCTCAAACGTTTTTGGACCTTTTCCAGTTTGTGTACCGTTTTTCATATAATTTATTTTTGCTTCTTTTCAGATCAAAAATGAGTGATCAAAAATGAGTTCTTGATAACCTAACCTAACCTAACCTAACCTAACCATTTCCGAATGGTCCTTGAATAAATAATTTCAATCTAAAAATGTTTACTATGCTGTATGTAATGTACTGTAGAAAACGGTATATAAACTGGAAAACGTCCACTTTTTTGACTGCGTTCCCCTCAGATTTTGACTTGACATTCAGGTACCCCTCCCCTATTTTATAAACCCTATTTCACCCCATATCAATAAATTTGTGTTACGGTATTACATATAATTATATAATTTATTATTATTACATATAACTTAATATTATAAATCTAATCAATATTATAAATACAGAACTGATTAAATAATAATATATTTAAACTTCCTCTCTCGCTGCGACATGACTGTGCTAACGACATCTGGTCGACTCGACATAAAATCGATAGTTTATTGTGCATTAGGTTAGGTTAGGTTAGGTTAGGCTAGGTTCTGTTGAGGTAGGTTGTTAGTTTTTTAAAGTATCGAGTTTTTTTAGAGTTTTATTTCGGATATTTTTCCTGTCAATTATCTTTTGTATCACATACCCTTTGCTGACCTCTTACGTACCCCAGTTCCGGGTACATGAACACTACCCCTAATTCAAGGGGTAAAATTTCCTTAAGGAAAATTGCGTGTAACTTTATTTATTTATATTATTGCATTTGTATATAAATTTCCGCTGAAACTTTAATGCCAAGAGTCGCGTGTCAGAACTCCACTTCTTCCTCCCCCAACTACAAAATGCTTGACTTGCCCCTGTGACCTCAAACTATGACTATCAATCACCAAACACAACGTCTCCTCCTTGACCGGGTTTCACATTTCTGTTTTGGT
Organism: Bathynomus jamesi; assembly: GCA_023014485.1. NCBI lineage: Eukaryota > Metazoa > Arthropoda > Malacostraca > Isopoda > Cirolanidae > Bathynomus > Bathynomus jamesi. The sequence continues at coordinate 1,203 of JAJOZX010013911.1, forward strand.
TTTACCGCAGTCTCTCAACTATTTTCTCATAAAAAGAATGGATTCATTCTTTGCCATTTAAAGCACATTCCGCACAACCTTAACTTGCCACTGACCTTGACGTGACCTGAACTTTGACCAACACCTATAAAAATTAAATGATTAAACCTAATTGGGGTCCAACCAGTTGGCCAGTTTGGCGGATTTATAGTTAGTGTTAATTCACGCACACACACACACACACACACAGGTGAAATTACTTTATCCATTTCCCTTATGGAATGAGTTTAAATATGGTTTCATATACAATTAGCTCCTTCTTATCAAACATCAGAAAGGGTATATATTTCTCTCTCACTCATATATATATATATATATATATATGTAGAGGACCGACAAGAAATAGACTAACAAGTAGACAAACAAATTCTTTCTTCCACGCCATCATCAAACATTCTTAGAAGACACACGTGGTCAAGGAATTAGAAACAATGAAAACGTTTGTTTCTTCCCGAAAGGCCCGCGAAAGCAAGCCCTTATCAACTAAAGGAGGCGTGGAAGGCGTCTCAAGATATGGCGGGAAAGTCCGCGTCACAGATTCCACTGATACACTCACTCACTCACTCCTCACTCGCGCTCACCACTTCTCGTTTGCATTTCTTGTCACGTGTCAAGTCTCCTTCGTCAGTACAACTCGTCGCATCAACCGCCCTCCGGCTTCCCGCCGAAGGAGCGGCCTGCTGTTCCTTCAAAGCTTCCGATCTATCATCAAGTAAGACCTTCCGCCGTCAGCCTGCAGAAGCACTCCTTCGAAACCAGCGCCGTCCGATCTCAGCCGGTCACCGTCCTTCAAGCAATTATCGTGAAGCCTACATCAGTGTCCGCAGAACCGTCCGTTCCCTCAAGCAAACTCTCAACAAGAGGCTCGCTACGGTTCCACGATCATCTCGGCGTACGTAACACCGAACGGTCAACTTCCGCAGGTTTCCAATCTACAAGGTCGACTTTCAAGCATACCCTTCATCTCAAGAGGTATTTTCAACACAGTCGGTAAGCTCTCTGTGCCTCGTTCTTAAACAATAACGCAAAGCCTACATCAGTGTACCGCAGAAGCGTAGGCTATAAACGCAAAGTGTTTTACAAGTCGTTCAAACTAACTCTCGTTGAAACGCAGTAGGCCTATTTCATAATCCAAGTGTCATTACAATATTTGATTGTGCATCAGACTAATTCTCTAATACAAACCCGCACTAGGTTTATTTCCTATGCCCAGTTCAATTGTCATTTCCAATACCGTAATCGTGAATTGTATCATCCTGCTATTGTGTTCTTTCATGTATCCATCGATATTTTTCATCCACTTATTTATGTGATTTATGATTTATTTAAGCATTCCATTATTGACGGCCGAATCAACTTACCGTGTACAAAACGCACGTGCATTCTTAATATCATTACTAGGCCCAGTCAATGTTCCATTTATGCGTAACTCTAGCCTGCGTCACGTATTCAGTGTACTAAACGCACATGCATTCTTTATCATTACTAGGCCCATTCAATGTTCCATTTATGCGTAACTCTAGCCTACCTAAATGAAGGTCTAATCTATTTACAGTGTACTAAACGCACGTGCATTCTTTATCATTACTAGGCCCGTTCCATGTTCATCTATTGATAACCTTTGGCCTACAGAATCAGTGTTACGTATTCTATTCAGTATACCAATTTAACGTGCATAATTTCTACAGGGTGTCCATAAATGTTTACCCTGAAAACAGTATGCTCTCATGTTTTAATGACGAATCTTACATCCGTTTTCTTTTTACAGGTGATCTCGTACACGCATAGAGTTTCTGTGCTGGTGTGTTTCGTCTACCGCATTCGCCGCTAGGAGCGCTGTAGTAGCTGTTCAGTTAAGATGGCGTCTGTGACAGAGAAGACACAATGTGTTGTGTGGCTTGCAGAAACAAAATCTCCTGTCAGTGTTCAGCGAAGGTTCAGAATTACGTCATCCCCCAGCTGCAGGACAGGCAGCCAACTGTCATCTTCCAACAAGATGGGGCACCCCCTCATTGGGCGCATGTTGTTCGTGAAACTCTCGACGCAACATTTCCAAATCGATGGATTGGCAGGGACGGGCCAATCCCATGGCCCCCAAGATCACCAGACATTACCCCGCTGGATTTCTTTCTCTGGGGTCATGTTAAAGATTTGGTTTATGCAACAGTTGTTCCAGATATCAGGACATTGCGAGAACGCATTACGGATGCAATTGCAACAGTTAACCCACAAATGTTAGAAAATGTGTGGCGTGAGTGTGAATACCGTTTAGACATTTTACGTGCCACTAGGGATGCACATGTGGAAGCTTATTAAGTTCATTAATTATGTATCAAAACTTTGTATGTTTATCTACTTATGATTAAAACTGTGTTTGAATACGAGTGTTTATTTAAAAGTTATATCATGCTTTAATCAGGGTAATCATTTATGGACACCCTATATTATCACTAGGTTTCATATTTTATGTTGTGTTCCATGTCTGCATGCCATTAGCCTAACATAAATGAATGCATTACTAGATCATTAAGCGCTTAACCATTTCTCTTATTGGCTAAGCTCCATGTCATCTTAGCATAATATAAAGGCCGTTAAATAATTGTTATTCACTATAATTATTGTCAATCATTTGTTATTCACTGTGAATAAATAACTTATTTATTTTCTTAATTAAATACAAAACAATAAGGTGCTTTTTATAACCTTAATAATATTTGCTTGGGTGTAATCCAAGCTGGTGACCTCGAAGCAATTCGTATCACTCAGAAATATTATAGTAGGCCTACTCCATTAGCCACCTTCAACTGGTGATACTATAGAACATCATAAATTGTTAACCCAACCTGTCATTATAACCATCAATTTGCATCAATTAATCACTAGCATTAACTTAATCATTATCACCTCAAACGGCTAAAACTAGGCCCACTATTATATTAATATATATATATATATATATATATATATATATATATATATATATATATAGATACGTCCTCTGCGCCCAGATTATGTAGCGACCCGTGGTTCGGATCCCACGTAAAGCTGTAGGTCCCCTCCGTCATATGACCTTAGATGTTGCGAAGGAGGTTAAACAACCCCAATTAAAAAAAAATATATATATACTGTATATATATATATATATATATATATATATATGAAAAATTATTTCACGAAAGTGACACGTGAAAAATATTTATGATGAATAAAACCACGAAGGAAAAAGAAACACAAAGGGGTTTTCTTTTTCCTTCGTGGTTTTATTCATCATATATATATATATATATATATAATATTTTGCATTTCATGAAAACTCACCCGCTTCAACTTCGTAAACACTAGTTACGAACACACTCTGATCTTCTTTATTTCCTGAGGTGTTTGCTGATAAGTCATACCGTCGAGTATTCTGATGAAAGAAAGAAAAAGATTTTTAACCTAAACTCTAAGATTATAAATTGGTAAGAAATCAGATCCAACATAGCACAGATAAAGTGAAAAACAGTTTTAGAGGATAAAACAACCGAATAAACGCTAACAACCTTGGAAGAAAAGACGCAGTAAATTTTAGAAAAATATGTTCCGAAAGCACGGCGAAATGGAAAGAGGAATTATTTCGAGAAGCAAAATCGAACACTATTCCGCAAAAGAAGGAGAGTAGCTACAAAGTTAATTAAATGCACAGACACCACCACCAAAAAGTGAGTGACACAAATTAAATTGGAGAGAATAGACAGCGAAATACAAGTCCTAATTAAGGGTCATACAGAGAGGGAAGACGAAGATGCGGTGAAGGCAATAAAAGATAACCCAAAATATTTCTAAAGTTTCGCGAAAAGAAAAATTAAAACGCCACAACCGCACCCTTAAGGAAAGAAAATAATGAACTAACCGACATCTAAAAGAAATAGCTCAAATATTGAGAGCTCAATATAAATCAGCTTTCAGTACCCCAAAAAGGGACAAAGCAGTACCTGACGATACTATAGCGAGAGCTATAAGACAAATGAAATCACATTTAACTGCAGGTCTGGACAAATAGAATGCTCTTGGAATGCTCCATCACATGGCAGGCTCTTGGAATGCTCCATCACATGGAATGCTCTTGATTAGAAACTGCAAGAATGAAATAGCTACATCCCTTTATTGGAGATGGATAAGATCTCTGGACACAGAGGAAATACAGAGCATACTAAAAAGATTGAACATTGTCCTTTTATATAAAGAGGGGATAGGTATCAAGCAAAGAACTATAGACCGGTGTCACTGACATCACATCTCACCAAAATATTTAAAAGAATAGTACCTATCACAAGTTCACAACTTATAGAGCACTATAACAATACCATAAACACACTTCAGAACAATGATAACTACGATGTAATATACATGGATTTTTCTAAAGCTTTCGATAAGTGTGATCATAACACAATAGCAAATAAAGTGAAACGCATGGGAATAACAGGGAAAGTGGGTAAAAGGATGTACAACTTCCTCAGGGAACGTCAGCAAGTCGTAAAAATCCAAGGTATATCATTATCAGAATCAGAATTGCGCAGCTCATTTCTGCAAGGAACAGTATTAGCTTCACTCCTATTCATTATCATGCTAACGGACACAGACAATGAAGTAGACGACAACGGTATAGTAACATCCTTTGCTGACGATACAAAGATCATCAGAAAATCAGCAATGCAGAACAGGTGGAAGCCCTATAGAGGGACACAAACAGAATATGCAAATGTTCAGAAGACAATAACATGAATTTTAACACCGAGAAATTTTAGCTCTTCAGATATGCAAGAAATTAAGAATTTAAATAGACAGCATACTATGTTCCAGATGGACAGGAAACTCAGAGAAACACGAAAGCAAAAGATTTAAGGGTGATAATGATCGATAATGCAAAATTTGAAACAAAGAATTAGAGAGCGATAAACAAAGCAAAAACAGTTACGGGACAGCTACTGAGAACCTTCAAAAGGAGTGAGAATGTAATGATTCCCCCTGCTGAAAACGCTGATTGTACCAAAATTTGAATACTACTTTGTCTTGACGTCCCCATAAAAAAATGACATTAATAAACTAGAGGGAAATCCAAAGAAATTTCACAACCAAAATTGATGGCTGCAAAGAACTCAACTATTGGGAAGGACTACTTAAATTAAATCTATATCCGCTGGAAAGAAGAAGAGAGAGATACACCATAATTTACATATGGAAAATGATCGAAAAGCTGGTACCAAACCTCAAACAAACCTCAGTAACCATCCAAACAACATGTGGAAAAGAGGAAAAGTAGAATGGGTAGTGTTCCCAAACTAAAGGCCCGATAAGGGACACCCTCAACACTGAAGGAAAATAGTTTGGTTGTTAGGGGGGGGGCCAAGACTTTTTTAAGAAGTTTCCAAAAGATCTCAGGAACATTAGTGTCAACATTAAAATCTTTAAAAGAAGACTAGATGCCTGGCTCAGGACGGTATCGGATGAGCTGAGTGTGCCTGGCTATGTGCGAGTGAAATCTCAAGAGAGCAACTCGCTCCTCCATCAGGCCAGGACTAGAGGTGGGGGCCACCAACTTGACCCTCGTGTGGAGAGAGACCGACGCATGGAACTTCTACCAGGTTTAACAGTGTTCAGTATCCTCTATGTCTAAACTATTAAATTACTTTAACCCACATTGTTTGCCAAATAAGCTCCAACCCATCAAATAGTAAAGATTACTGTATCCCTCGCTTAATTCTGAAAATAGAGTAAAGAATTATTGTTTTTCTTTGAGTCAATGTAAGTGAGATAATGTAAATCGGAGAAACGTTATAAAATTGTCAGAAACGCATGAGCGACTTATCTTAAGGAAAAGTTTCGTTTGAGTTCCTTTAATTTACTGTATTTAATTTTGTCACGTCGATTCAGTACAAGCACCAGAAACGTAAACTGAGGGTGTTTTTGAAATATTAATTTCATTTTATTTTAGTCATGTCATTAACATGTGGCTCACACGTCTTCCGTGCACATCATTCAGTTCTTATCTCTCATGTATAATATTGGTTTCTTTGTATGATATTGGTATAATGCCTTCAATGGTGACCTTGCATTTGTCATGTCAGTAGTAATAATTCAAGATTAATACATACTTTAACAATTAATAATACTTATTTACTTATTTATTTATTTATTTATTTATTATTAATTAATAATAACTAGTTGTTTATTTTTAATAAGAGCCCAGTAAAGCCTAAAGCTTAAAGGCCAAATTAAATAAAATAAATAGTCCAGCTTCACAATTATGTCATTGTAAATTGTAAAACTAATGTATTTATTTTATTATTAATAAAGGTTATTTAATTACATTACCGGCCTGATAAAATTTTCGTTTTCTTAAACACAAAGTGTAGATTCTCTCATTTAGAGAGAATCACAGAATTCAACCATAATAAAAATTTAATTTTACGTGCAAGTTCTACAAAACATAGCATATCATTCATCGAAAGAGTGTACTTTGGGAAAGATCTTTCAGTAGTATGGGTACAAAAATGGGAGCAAGGAAAAAACAGGGTGAAGAGAAAGAAAAGGAAAAGGGTAGTGCCAGTGCCACCCCCAAAAATAGAAAATTGAATATAGAGTAAACTAACCTAACCTATCTCTTGTACACCATTATTCTTCTGACGTATATACAGGGCGTCCCAAAAAAATGTATACACACTTTAAATAATTATAAAGGCAGTGTTTATTAAAATACATTTCATTTTCAAAATGTAATAGAATCTACAGACATTATTTAATTGTTTTGTCAACGCCTGTTTTCAAACTGACGTCCGTTCTGGTCCAGGCACTGCTGATAACGCGAAGCAATGGAATCGCAAACATCACGAAACATTTCGTTTGGTATTTGTGTGCATTCTCGTTCAATGGCTACTCTCAATTCAGCGACTGTTGCAGGTTTTATAGCGTAGACTTTGTCGTTTAAGTATCCCCATAAAAAAAAGTCTAGTGGTGTGAGGTCTGGTGAACGCGGAGGGTATTCTACGAAACCCCTTCGTCCAATCCACATCCACATCGTGCCAAGTACCACTCGCAATACTCCACTCTTCGGTCCGGATCATCTTCATTAATAGCATGGACTAATCTTGGAATGTAACTTTTCCATTGACAGCGCTTCAAAATGCGTTGGACAGACGATTCTGAAATTCCTACCTCACGACTCGCTTGCCGCACAGATTTTCTTGGACTTTGGTGATACGTTTCCAGTACTCTTTCTTGCTTTGTGGGGCTTGTCGATGTCCGTGGTCTTCCGGAACGCTTCTTGTGGACATTCTGAACAGTTCCATCGGCTTCAAACTTATCTCTAATTCGAGTGATGGTAAGTCGCGTTGGTGGATCTGTTTGAAACTCCTTCCTAAACTGTCATTGCACTTCAACTGCGTTTTCACACTTCCAGTAGCATTTTAGAATGAATTTCCTTTGTTTAAAGCTTAGTCTGACTGCCATTATTAATTCTAATGGGTTTAACTTGGAAAGAAAGAAACATCAATTGAGCTATCAGCTGTTAAAGTGTGTATACATTTTTTTGGGACGCCCTGTATATGTGTGTGTGTGTGTGTGTGTGTGTGTGTGTGTCTGACGTAATACTATGAACTTTAGCCGCCACCGTTCAAATCTGTCTAGGCATAACAGTGATATTACACCACCGGAATTCGAACCCTCAACCTCAATCTTTATAGTACACGCTTTCGTTTATGTACCATCGATGTGGAAAAGATCATTAATTTGTAAATATAAAACTCACATATAATGTTTTAGGCAGACGTCATACGTGTATATATATATATATGTTAAACACAGACCGTGCATGGAACAAGGAACTCTTCTGGGAAATTACATCCACTATAGTTCGAATAAGTAATGATAAATGACAAATACTATAGTTTTTCTTTTTCATGATGTAAAGCCCAACGTGGGCACCGGGTTACTCGCAAAGAGGCCCCAAATTATAGCTTCCCTCACCAGCTATCTGCAAAGCAGATAGGATCCAGCTTTGGCACAGGATCTAGGGTTTACAACTTACACCTAGCCTATTACATTCAGAACCTCATTATACGCAAGAAACTCCTTGCATTCACGTCGGATTGAATACATCAAAGAAAAAGGGTTAACTATTGTATTTTTAGCCAAAAAGCAAAACTTAAATCTCAACCGGGACATTGAGCGTCCACTTTTCAAGGCACATAACACGTCCGTTTAATATACACAAACTCAGAATGGTCCCCTGAGAAACTTATATGTTAAACACAGACCGTGCATGGAATAAGGAACTCTTCTGGGAAATTACATCCACTATAGTTCGAATAAGTAATGATAAATGACAAATACTATAGTTTTTTCTTTTTCATGATGAACTACAGTAACAAGTGCATCGTATTCTGACATGCTTCGGAATGAGTTAAAGCAAACAATTCGCACAGAACGGAGAGGGAGATTGTCGGAAGGTGTTATTCTGTTACACGACAATGCGCGCCCTCATATCGCTCCACAGACTAGAAAATGTCTTCAAGAACTTAAATTTGAAGTTCTCGACCATCCAGCTTACAGTCCAGACCTGGCACCTTCAGATTTTTACCTGTTTGGACCACTAAAAGACGCTTTGAGAGGTCAGCAATTCCAAGGCGATGATGACCTGAAAGAGGCGGTGCATGACTGGCTACGCACACAGCCAAAAACATTCTTTTGTGATGGCATTAGGAAGCTTGTAGATCGTTGGACTAAGTGTATTGATAAACAGGGAGACTATGTTGAGAAATGATATGTTTATAATCTATCAGATGTGAAAATAAAATTGTGAAAATAAAAACTGCGGATACTTATTGAATTACCCTCGTATAAATATATTTATGCTAGTATAACCGTGGATTGTTCTTAGGTGATTTTGATAATCAGTTACCGTTATTCAGATCGAAACTGTTAACAAGTTCTTTGTGTAACGATCGAGAAACCATTTCCCACTAACTCTCTCTGCCCCTCTACCTCGCTCTCTCTCTCACTGTCTCAATCTTTTTCTCGCTCACTGTATATATATATATATATATATATATATATATATATATCAGTGTAGATTCGTAAGTTAGTAAAGGTTTAAAGCTGCACATGGACTCTACAAACAGCTTTATTAGTATTGTTACATAATGATTTAACATACGCGAGATTGTTGGATGGGGAAGGGGAATGAGGGACTGTGGCGGAGGGTTGTGTAATGTCTATTTTTGGTTCAAATTCACTAGTATATAAAAAGTTGTATTGTGGTATCTGTTCATATAGACTTGAAGTAATCATAATGGAACTTTATTACTGTATAAGACTAGTGAACATGGCGTTCAACGCTGTTCACGATCATATTAATCGTTTATCTTTATGAACACAGACATTACATTATAAATAGGGGGGGGGGGGGCGTTCAAAAATTACGTAACGCTATTTTTCCTAAAACTTGGCGCCCCAGATCCCCCAGGAACGTTCTGTAACGCTAGACAAGGCACCCCCTAAGATGCTATGTAACACTTCCCCCACCCGACACTTTACGGAACGTTACAGGGGGGTGCCAGGTTTTAGCAAAAATAGTATTACGTAATTTTTGAACGGCGCCTTACCTGTATGTTAATGTTATATGTTGTTGAACTAGGTTGTTCCCCCTCCACTCCACCTTCCTCCAGTTGGGGTACCTTGACTATCGCTGCGGCGTTGCCACATGTACGAAGTCGTCTGTGAGGCGCGGAACATTACATATGCGGGCAACTGTACGTATTACCTACGTATACAAATTCAAGAACCTCTTTGTCCCATACTTCTTCAAAACTGAGCTTTGTGCACTTTCCCGTTGTCAGTGTTCTGTGCAAATTTCCCCCAGGGACTGTTCAAACAAAACTTTGCACTAGAGCGCTTGCTAGGGTTTCGCACAAAATGCTCCCACTCAAGTTGTATCCCCTGACGGACACGGTGACGCTAAATATAGGCCGTTTTTTTAAGTCCTCGGTCTCAACATCTTGTGGATACCCTGACGCTTCAACTTTATCTTTCAGGAATGTATTGATATAAGAAGCGAAGAGGATATCAAATTTCTGGAACCTCCACACCTCATAAATCTTTAATATTCTGTAACCGTGACCAACGGCTAGGTCCAACTCAAGGCGGATCTTCCTTTGATTAATTGTCTAATTACACTCTCCATTGTTCTCCTCTGCACACTTCACGCACAGGGGAAGCATAAGTTTGTGATCTATGACAACAAGTAAGATGGGCATCCATAAATGTCAAGCACTTAACACGTCCGTTCTATCACATCATTAAACGGACGTGTTAAGTGCCTTGAAAAGTAGATGCTCAATTTCCCAGTTGAGGTTTAAGTTTTGGTTTTTGGCTAAAAATAAAATAGTTATCCTTTTTACTTCGATGTATTCAATCCGACGTGAATGCAACGAGTTTCTTGCTTATATTAAAATTGAAAATGAAGTGGGGCGAGGCTGATTTAAATCCTAGATCATGTCCCAAAGCTGGATCTTATCTGCTTGGTAGATAGCTGGTGAGGGAAGCTATATTTTTGGGCCTCGTTGCGAGTGACTTGTTGTCCAGGTCGGGCTAACATCATGAAAAGAAAAACTATAGTGTTTGTTATTAACCATTATTTATTCGGACTATAGTGGAGTTAATTTTTTCAGAAGAGTTCCTTGTTTCATGCATGGTCTGTGTGTAACATAAAAGTCTTTCAGGGGACCTTTCTGAGTTCTATCACACACACACACACACACACACACACACACACACACACATATATATACATATATATATATATATATATAAAACGAAAATGATCTCGAAGGTCTGTATATCGAGTGAAGAATACCTCATACATTAATCGGGGTATTATTTCTTTATATTTTGTCTACAGTATGTACTCGTATGTCGGTTTATTATTCCTTATTATTAAATTAGGCCTATGTATGCGTCTTTAAAAGATGTTATAGTCGTTTTGAAAATACACAAAATCCAACGAAATGGTGGAACGCATGTAATGAACAAATATAAATTAATAGTGAGAAATATCTTATATATATATATATATATATATATTAGGGTGTTTCATACCTATAGGGTAAAATAAAAATGAGCTTGGAGTTTTAATCCACACGTTTCTCCGTATTCTAAAGAACAAGAAAACACGTTTGTGCAAGTTTGAACCAGATCGCGCTGCATTTAGAGGTCCCCAACTTTGACGACTTTTTGTCAGTCATTTCTCGCCTGCCTGCAGTGAAGACGGTTTTCTTCGTCACTTGAGCGGTTCGTGTTGTATAGCCTATTGGACAACTATGGAGGTAATTATATATGCTACTAATTATCTCATTTTACTGTGTATTGAAATTTTATTATTTAATTTCTGTCATTTTACTGTGGTAGTGATATTTATTATTAATATTACATGAAATTAATTAGTCTGTTGCATATTGGACAACTAAGCTGGTAATTATTTATGATACTAATTAATGTAATTTTACTGCGGTATTGAAATTTATTTAATTAATGAATTGTCAAAGAGAACGTAGTGTACACGTATCAGTTTTATAAATAAAGAAAAGCAGTAACTGGACTCGAACCAGTGTCATATAGCCGTTTGGCGGCATCGCTCAAGTCGGCGTACACAGCACGCTATCCACTCCCTAGATGGTGTAGTGGATAGCGTGCTGTGTACGCCGACTTGAGCGATGCCGCCAAACGGCTATGACACTGGTTCGAGTCCCAGTTACTGCTTTTCTTTATTTAATTAATGAAATTAATTACGATGTGAAATTATTTCTGTGGAATTATTTAGTTTGTTTTCTTTTCCAGGTGTCTACTAGAGCGAAAACAGAAGTGTTTCTTATTGGCCAGACGGATGCGAACATCACATCAAGTGGCCTTCCAACTCAGTTGCAAGTACTCAAAAGTACTTTTACCACCAAAGGAGCAAAAATTTGGACGTACTAAATGCCTGAACCTGTGCCTGGATGCCTGTCTCATATTTTGGGAGAGAGCGAGAATCCCCATGATGCGTCGAGATTCGGCCTTGAGGAAGATGGAATCCCTTCTCAAGGAATACGACCGGCTTGTGAAGCACAAGTCACATAAAGCAGAGTCCTTCCGAGTGAAGGAGGCGATGTTCAAGGAGGCAATAGCGAAGGAGATCATGGACATTGCTCATTCACAGGCTAAGGAAATGATGAAGAATCATGAGGACATCCACTTTCTTTCTCGACATGCAGCGTGAAGATCCAAATTCCTGCAGCATGGGCCCTGTTGACATGAAGCTTCACTATAAGGAGATTAGGAAAAGGAAGAGGCTGGACAAGATTAAGGAACAACAGAGAAGGCCAGGAAGGAACAAGGAGCTGCAGAAGATACGGGGGCTTTAGTGATTTCAACTTCGTCAGAGACTGACTCAGATGTCGTTGACCCAACCGTGGAAGTTTTATCCTCCTCCAAGGGAAATACCAAGAAGCGACGCGAAATACCCGAATAAAACCAAGAAGGATTTCATGGACAAATGATTCGCAGAAGTGGTTATGTTTTTTGTATCTTTGTGAAATGTGTAGTGAAATGGTACTCGTTTGTTGAATAAAAATTCATTGACAGATTTTTGTTTAATTTTTTCCGTTTATGATCTGCCAGAGCATCAAACTGGGGACCCGTAAACTTTAAACTATTGAATTAATACTTCGGTTTATCAGTCTCCTCAGCAAATGGAACAAGGGGATCCATGTGGATTAAAATTTTTCCAAACTTTTAATTTATGAAACACCCTAATATATATATATATATATGCAGTGATAGATGCCAAAATTTTAACAAGCGGTTCCCTATATAAAAAGTTCTGATTTAAGGGATGTGCCACAGTATGTAGTTTTTGTACCTTTCTCCATAAGAAGTGGCAATGCATTGTGTCATTGGGATTTGTACTCGTACTTAACAAAAATTTATAATAAATTTGAAAAGAAGAAAATATGAAGAATATTTAAGTATATTAGTTATTACTAATTAGGTAGTAATTAGAAAATAGCTTCAAGATAAAACAAAGAAAGAAATTATTATTTTGAAGAACATTTAAGTACGTACCTTATTTATCATAATACTAATTAGGTAGTAATTTCCAAATGGCCAGATAGTGCTATTTTTCCTTTGCATTTGAAGTTTATTTTGTACGCCGTATTATTTTGTATACCGTTTTATTTTGTACACCGTTTAATAAGATTATTCGGTTTTAAGATCATTTTATAACAATATTTGTTTTCGTAACAAGTTTTAACAACCGGTTCTAAAATGCTTCAAAATTTTAACAACCGGTTCGCGCGAACCGGTGCGAACCGGCTCCAGCTCACCACTGTGTATATATATATATATATATATATAATATATATATATATATATACACAGGGGTTAGACAAAATAATATGAACACCCGCCGATTTCACCGGTTATCTTTACGGACTGCTCAGACACAAAGTAACGGTAAAATGACTGGCAAACCTATTTAAATGCGTAACAGAGAGTGTATACGTCATGTTATAACCCTCACGTTATTTTTACAGATCTGAGTGAATTATGAATTAGCAGTTATGAAAGACCTGTCAGACTTCCAAAGAGGGAAAATTGTCGGAGCGCGGATGGCTGGTGCATCGGTGACGAAAACCGCTCAGATGTTCAATGTATCCAGAGGAACTGTCTCTATGGTCATGTCTGCATACCAAAACCATGGAAAGACAAGCACCGACAAATGCAATAGTTGACGCAAGAAGAAGCTGTGTGATCGAGACCGCCGGGTGCTAAAGCGCATTGTGACAAAGAACCATAAGACCACAGCTCCAAAAGTGACTGCAGAGCTTAACCAGCATCTTGCAAGCCCGGTATCGACCAGAACTGTACGTCGCGAGCTCCATGGAGCTGGATACCATGGGAGGGCTGCAATTGCCAAACCCTTCCTTTCGCACATCAACATTGAGCGGCGCAGAAAATGGTGTAATGACCATAAGAATTGGTCAATGGACCGGTGGAAGAATGTAGTCTACTCCGACGAATCCTCCTTTACGCTATTTCCATGTTCCGGTCGAGTTTACGTCTGGAGACAGCCTAAAGATGCTTATGACCCCGACTGCCTGACCCCAACCGTTAAGCATGGAGGCGGATCTGTGATGGTTTGGGCAGCAATATCGTGGAATACTCTTGGCCCAGCTGTAGTACTGCATGGTAGGGTTAACGCCCAGGTCTATCTGTCAGTATTGGCTGACCAGGTCCATCCCATGGTCCAAAGCGTTTCCCAATGGCGGCGCCGTCTTCCAGGCTGATATAATGCACCAATCCACACCGCTGGGGTCGTTAAAAACTGGTTTGAAGAGCATGTTAGTGAAGTAGAACGCTTGGATTGGCCTCCACAATCCCCGGATCTTAACATTATCGAGCATCTGTGGTGTCAGTTGGAGCAGCAGGTCAGAAGCCGATTCCCACCGCCGGCGTCTCTGGAGGAACTGGAGCAGGGTTTGCTCGAAGAATGGCTCAGGATTCCTCTAGCCACTGTCCAAAAGCTGTATGAATCAATTCCCCGACGCATTGCAGCTGTTATTGCCGCTAAAGGAGGACCAACTCCATATTAAGAATAAAAACCGCCATTTATCAAAGTGTTCATATTATTTTGTCCAACCCCTGTATGTGTGTGTGTGTGTGTGTGTATATATATATATATATATATACTGTATATATATATATATATTATATATATATATATATATATATATATGGTCACTGCAAATTTGGTGGAAAATGCAAATTCTACCATCCGGACATTTGCAAGATCTACTCGACATATGGAACCTGCCAGTACGGGATAAAATGCTACCACCATCATCTCACGACAAGTTCAAAAGACAAAGGACAAGTTTCAAATGACAACAGAAGGAATGTGAGAAAAAAATATGGACCCAAATAGCAAAGAAAACAAATAGCACACAAAAATTTTTCAACATCTCCGACACAATACAGCTGCTAAGTCTTTCCTTGTGAACAGACGTGTTTTATCAAGTGTCCAGTGTTATCAATTGAATAAGTGGTTTTCGTTCAAGTGTCTTAAAAAAAAGTGTTTGGTACATTCTTAACTAAATTACTTCGTGTTACTAATCATTCATTAACGAATATATTTCATTTATTGACTTTATTCATTACTATATTACTTGACTAAACCAAGGCTGGTGCCTTGTTTGTTTCCCGAATCTATTACTACACGAGGTTTCATAAGGTTGAAATTCCCTTGGTTTGCCTTTTTTGTTTTTCAAATCTATCAGAAACGAGGTTTCTTAAGGTTCATTTTCCCTTCCTCCGGGAGATCAGGTAGAATGTGGTCACCCACCGTGGGGAAAAGGAATTAAGTCGGTCGAATAGCGGACAGATAAGTTTCATTTAATACTTTTTTTTTAACAGATTTTTAGTCAGTAGCTTAATTATATATTCAATTAGCATAAAATTGTATTACAAGAGCCTTTTTTTTGCGTTTCAAGAACATTTTTGCGGGTTTTCGCAGGTGACGGCACAATAAGCACGCGGTAGACCTACGTTGTAATTTATTAATTTTCAAACGCTCGTTTTATTTTTATTTTTTTAACTAATTAAAAGCATGGCAACCCCGTCAAGTACTTGCAGTCGCTGTGAAGGGAAATTTGCCGCTTACGCGTTTACGATGGCTAATAATAATGAACAGTTAGTTTGCAGGTGGTGCTCAAGCATGGAAGTCCTGAGGAACGAGTTAGAACGTGAGAGGGGGCCAGGGTGAGGCTTGAAGAAAGGGTGATGCTCCTGACGGCAAAATTAGAATCCCTTGAGACTCCAGTTACGACTCCTCCTGCCTCAGTTTCTACTAATAATATAAATAGTACTAATAGCCCTCTCTCTTCCCCTAGTTCCCAACCCTTCGTTCGAGTGCGTAATGGAGCCCCATTGAGAAAACCTAAGACTTGTCTACCAGTAATAACAAGCAATAAGTTTTCTGTTTTAGGTTTCGAAGATGCTGATGAACCGGAAATACGACTCGATGGCGATTCCATTGTTCGAGGGCAGCTCGAGGAATTCTGTGGGAGAAACCCTCGTCGTAGGCGCCGTTACTGCTACCCTGGTGCAAGGGTGGAGGATATAACTAATAATGTTGACCATTTTACAGACGGTACCGCCGAGGACACAATGTATGTTAATCATGTCGGTACTAATAACGTTTTAAATTCTAGATCGGAAGAACTGCTGGCTAGGTACAGGGACTTACTAGAGCGACTAAAGGAGAAAACTAATAAGATTGTTTTAACAGGTATACTTCCTCGAATTAGCCAACGTAACGATTTCTACAGCAAGGCGACCTATATTAACAATAACCTGAAGTCTCTTTGCTAACAGGAAGGAGTGCATTTTGCAAATTTTTGGAACAGTTTCTACGGCAGGAGGGACTTGTTCCTCGGAGATGGACTTCATCTTAATGACGTTGGAGCTGCGCGTTTAGGAAGACTATTTCATAATACTGTCTCTTCTTTTCAGGCTGCCGTAACTCGAACGGTCCCAGCGTAAATTCCACAAATTTCCCCTGCGCTCGCGAAGGTGTCGCAATTACAAACAATTTGAAGGTTCTATCCTTAAATGCTCATAGCCTACGAAATAAAATAAACGAATTTTTTTCTTTAATTGCTTGTAAAGACTATGATTTAATTGCGATAAATGAATCGTGGCTTAGCACTTAAACACGTGGCTTTGTGGGGGAGTATCAAATTAAAGGTTATAGACTTTTTGTTAAAAACAGAATAGGTAGGCGAGGAGGCGGTGTTATGTTGCATATCAAAGATAATACTGCGAACGTTATAGAAGTAAAGCACACAATTCCAGAACCGATAGATTCGACTATAGCAGAACTTAAATTGAACGATTTCAAACTTGTTGTTGCGGTTATATATAGGCCCCCTAATCAAACAGCTGATACGGACGAAGCATTATATCGTGAACTAAGGAGAATAATCGGTAGTGAGCAGGCTTTAGTTATGGGTGACTTTAATTGCGCCAACGTGAATTACGATACAATGCAGGGAGACGCGGAAGGTAATCGTTTAGTTCATTTTCTCGATGATAGTTTTCTTATTCAAAAGGTTGGGGAACCTACGAGGTTGGACAGTATTTTAGATTTAGTAATAACTACGGATGATAGGCTAATTACTGATCTTCAAGTAATAGAACCGTTAAGCAATAGCGATCACAATATGGTAGAGTTTGTCCTCTCAGTAAGTCACTCGAAACCAACTAACTCGACTAAAATTCCTAACTTCCAGCACGCAGACTTTTAAATTTCGAAATAAATTGTCACACGTCAATTGGGAAAACGTAATGGGGAACTCCAACGCAAAACTAATGTGGGAATCGTTCGAAACAGTATTTAGGACTATAAATGAGGAATGTGTACCGTACAAAATTAAGCGTGCGAAAGTAAACACCAAGCCCTTGTGGTTTACTTCTAGAGTAGGAGACATTATAAATAGTAGAGATAGGGCTTATAGGTTACATAAGCGCGATAAAGACAATTTGTGGTTACGAAACAAGGCGTGAAGCGAAAGTGTAATAAAAAGTCGGAGCTATTGAAGAATATGGACCCCAGCCTTCTTTAGTTAGGCTTATAAGGCTAACTAACGAAAATATCACGACCTAACCTAACCAATCGTTAGGTTAACTGTACGCCCTTGACGATTGGTTAGGTTAGGTCATGATATTTTCGTTAGTTAGCCTTATAAAGCTAACTAAAGAAGGCTGGGGTCCCTATTCTTCAATAGCTCCAAAAAATCTAAGCGCGAATTTGAAATCTCCATAGCTCGTGACGGTAAAGAAAACCCCAAGCGATTCTTTCAATACGACAACAATAGAAATCCAGTAAAAAGTGTCTTGGGGCCTTTGAAAAGTGTTAATGGAGATCTAGTTTCTGAAAACAAGGAAATGGCTACCTTGCTAAACGAATTTTTTATGTCAATTTTTACTATAGAAGATGCAACGAATATCCCTACGGTCATAGACATAATACCTTTTGATAATGGTAATATTTTGGATAATATCGTGGTTAGTGAAGGGGAGGTAATGCGCTATATTGATAAAATGAAAACGCGTAAATCACCGGGGCCGGATTCCATATATCCCATACAACTAAAAGAATTAAAAGATAGCATTGTTGTGCCGCTAACAAAGATTTTTAATGCGTCTATTTCTGAGGGGTGCGTACCAGATAATTTCAAGTTAGCAAACGTAACGCCTATCTTTAAGAAAGGCGATAAAGGTGCGGCGGGAAATTATAGGCCAATCAGTTTAACGTCTGTTGTAGGTAAGCTACTGGAATCAATAATTAGGGATCGTATATTCGAACACTTAGAATTGCATAAACTAGTTAGAAATACGCAGCACGGTTTTAGGCGAAACAAATCTTGCTTAATTAATCTTTTAGAATTTTTTCAAAGCGTGGTTGACATTTACGATTGTAATCGGGCGGTTGATGTAGTGTATTTAGATTTTGAAAAAGCGTTTGACACCGTACCACACAAAAGACTCATTGAAAAAACTAAGGCTCATGGAATCAGGGGTGTAGTAATAAATTGGCTAGAAGAGTGGTTGCGAGGTAGGAAACAGAGGGTGGTCGTTGATGGAGCGGAGTCGTGTTGGGCTAATGTAGCGAGTGGCGTTCCTCAAGGTTCTGTATTGGGCCCCTTGCTTTTTCTTATATATATTAACGATTTAGATGTCGGCCTAGTCAGTACAGTTTCAAAATTTGCGGATGACACGAAGTTGGGTGGTAGGGCGATTAATGACGAAGATAGAGGTAAAATCCAGGAAGATCAGAATAAAATCGTTGATTGGTCAGTCACATGGCAAATGAAATTTAACGTGGATAAGTACAAAATTTTACATATAGGTTCGCGTAACGGTAATTTTGCGTATAGTATGTCAGGGAAAGAGTTAACAAGCGTAGAGCAGGAAAAAGATTTAGGAGTTATAGTCACTGGTGATTTAAAAGTAGCGAAACAAAGCACAGCAGCGGTCAATAAGGCGAACAAAGTGTTAGGTTTTATAGCTCGGAATTTTGAGTACAAATCGCGCGATATTATAGTTCCTTTTTATAAATCATTAGTTAGACCCCATTTGGAGTACGCGGTCCAATTTTGGAATCCGCATATACGCAAAGATCTAAACAAAATCGAAAGAGTTCAAAGACGAGCAACTAAAATGATTCCGTCGCTTAGGTCAAAGTCGTACGAGGATAGGCTTAAGCAGTGGCGGATTTAAGGTGCGCGGGGCCCTAGGCCGGTTGGAGTGCGGGGCCCCAAACTACGCAAAGCTAGCTTAATTAACTGAAATTAAGATTTACACCCCATCCCCCAGTGGTGACCTTACGGGGCCCTCAAATCAATGGGCGAGCGAAGCGTTAAAATAATTTACTTTTTAAACAATATTCAATTTATTGATAATTAATTAGCCAAATGACCATTTCATAGTTGAACATTACACATTTGTTTTTTTGAAGCTTAACAATAAAAAATAACTATAATAATACACCATTAACAAAAAATAACTATAATAATACACCATTAACTAAAGAGAATACCACTTGACTGACATGCAAATGATGCAATGAGTGGGTTTTGTTTATTGCAGGCAATTTGTACGGTACACTTAACTATTTCTCAGTCAAAAAAGATTTTTTTCTAGCCTTCTTACTTGCAAACTGTTTGATGACATCAGTAAAATCAAGCACCCTTAATTTCTCATGCTCAATGCTCAACAGGGTGAGTGAAGACAAACGGTCCTGCCCCATGGTGTTTCTTAGATAATTCTTGACTAGTTTCATCTTGGAGAATGATCGCTCCCCAGTGCAGTTTGTGACAAACATGCAGAGATAGAGTCGTAATATAATTTCAACATTAGCAAATGTTTCTACCATGTCATGTCTGTGAATTATCTCATACATTTCTAGTTCAGGACTTTTTGCAGCCTTTGCACCACCTGATGAAGGAGCACTTTCAGGTGAATCTCTTGGAATGGATTTCATAAGGTGTGCAAACTGCAAAAGCTCCGACTCCAATCCAGCCTCCAAGTCCTTAGGATATGAAGACACAAGCTTTTCAGCAGATGCTTTAAGCTCAATGTTCGTTTTGTTTGAGATTTCTGATAAAAACCCAAATTTCTCTCGAAGGTCGCTGTAAGCAGCAATGCGTTGTTGTAGGGCAGCACAGAGCTTGTCAATGATGGGCAAGAATGCAGTCACTCTAAACTTGTCTCTCCCTGTCAGCATAACATCCTCCGCGGAGTCTAGTTCATCGTGGTGACGCTTGCGCTTCCTAATACGCTGCGTGTCGGCGTAGTATGCATCATTACTCGTCACATCACAGGGATCACACTTAGCCATAGCTTTTGCTTCAAAGTCATCGAACTGGGATCTCAGGTCTTTAGCAAATTGTAAAAGAGACTCTAGCAGTGTGACAGCTGTGTTGAGGGAGAGCCCAGATTTTGCAGCTGGATACTGCTACTCTGAAACCTTTCCAATACTGTATCCCAAACTTCAAGAAGAATCACTGTTTCAAGTTTTTTCAAACCTTTGAGAAGACCACTTGCTTCAGCTCTTGTTTCAGCTGGCTGATTCTGATCTGAGAATAACTCTTCCAGAACAATGATGTTTTCTTTGTGTGCTCTACTGAGAGCAGCTACAGCATCTGCTCGTGCTGACCAACGAGTGTCTGAAAGTATTTTATCAACTTTCAACTTCTTATCTTTATTAGTCTCTAGTACCTCACGGTGTCTCCTCCAACGATAAGTAGATGCAACAAGAAAGGAGTACATATTTTGTACCAGAGCAAACAATGACACTGCAGCAGGACAGCTTTCTGCAGCACACTTAGCCACCAAGTTTAAGGAATGAGCCATACATGGTATGTACTCAGCTTCACTACACTCATTCTTGATTATCTGTTGGGTCCCCAGATATTTACCAGACATGTTGCTGGCATTGTCATAGGACTGTCCTCGGCAGTCGATAACTGGAATGTTCTTCTCTTTAAGAAAATCAAGAACAGTTGTAGCAATATCTCTGCCAGTGTGGCTTAGCATGGGAATAAACTGCAAAAACCTTTCAACTGGACCTGTAGTAGGCAGTACATAGCGGATTGTAAAAGTAAGTTGATCCATGTGTGAAATATCAGGTGTGGAGTCAACAGAAATTGAGAAGTACTTTGCTGTTTTTACTTCATCTGTTATTGAGGACATAAACTTTTCTGCCATTATTCCAATGACTTCCTCAGAAATGACATGGGACAAGTAGGAAGTATGACCACTACCTTTGTTTGCGTGTTTCTTGATATGTGCTGCCAAGAAACTGTCGTATGTGCTCAGCAGCTCTAGAATCCCAAGATAGTTTCCATTGTGTACTGATCCAATTACTTCATCTTTACCTCGAATGGCTAGCCCGCGTTCGCAAAGTAGCTTTAAAACATCTACACACCTCCTCAATACTGCTTGCCAGTACTCGCATTCACTTTCATATTGTTGTACTAGATTAGAGTCAATACGAGCACCCGCAGTCTTTCGATATATCATTTCGACCATACTTTTCCTGTGCTGATCTGACCTACTGTGAGATTCTATGACATACCTAGCGTTCTTCCAACCATTGAAGCCAGTTGTGAATGAGCTTTCCACCTTTGACATAAGCTTGCAAGCAAAACAATACACTTTACCAGTTGTTTTAGAGTAACAGAGCCATTTAAGATTAATTTCTTGGCCAGATAATGAATGAGTTCGAGTGAATAATGTCTGTACAATGACGGGTTCTGTTTAGCTCTTTCACAGCTGACTCTTTGAAGTCACCATCACAGTGTCGACATTCTGCGCTTCCCTTTTTCAACCAATAGTCACACACATTTTCAGCAATTATTTTAGGCCATAATCCAAGATCCGTTTCAAATCCTTGTTCAGTACCGGTATTCATAACTTTCACTTCCTCTTGTGTCTCCTCACTGTCACTGTGTTCAGGTTCAATTGCGCTAACTACACTAGGTTCAGTACTAGTTGTGGCTTCTCCAGTTGTTTCAGGCGTAATTGGTGTCTCTACTGATTCAGATTCAGTTTGACCGGATTCAGTTTGAGTTTGTGATTTTGCAGATTCAGATACTGTTGGATATGTCAACCATTGAGTTATTTTTGGTAGTTTTTTTACTCTTTGGTTTACGTCTGCCTTTTCTTGTCGTTTAACAGAGCCAGCTTTATACTTCCTCCCTTGATCACGATCACGACTTGTTGATTTCTCCATTGTGCCTCAGTGCAGCCTCACTGCCTTATCCTGAAACATAAAAACATAAAAAACAAACTATTTACACTTGACCCTCGGTTTAGTATTAATTAATACAGTTTAATTAATTAATTAAATACAGACACTAAACAGTTGTTCGGGTGAAAAAGTCGCTTTATGGGAAAAGTCGCCAGCCCCCACCAGTGTCGACTTTTTCCTTAAATATGTATAAAATGTATTTATTATGAAATCTAAGCTAAACTGACCTAACCTAGCCTAAGTACGTTTCATATAAAAAAATTAACATTAATTTAACATTTTTCAACTTATTTATGTTATTATAAAGCTGACTAAAACTCCCCCATCCCCATTTATTGACTGGCGACTTTTTCGAGATACGACTTTTACCATTACTTACCACTAAACACACTCACATGTGCACTCCACAGCGGCCTGAATAGAACTAAACTCCCGCCAGCAAAGAGAGTGATACCATAATTATCACTAATCATTAATCAATTGTATTATTTATAGTGGAATCCAACATTATAATTATATGTGAGGGCGCGGGGCCCTCACAGGCGCGGGGCCGTAGGCCATGGCCTACTCGGCCCCCCCCTAAATCCGCCACTGGGCTTAAGGAGTTAAAATTGACTACACTCGAGACTAGGAGGCTAAGGGGTGATCTAATCCAGGTTTTCAAAATTATGAATGGGTTCGATAACGTAGATAAAGATAGCTTTTTCGAAATATCTCTATATAATAGGACTAGAAATAACGGGTGTAAGTTGACAAGTAGAAGATTCGAGACAACAGTTGCCAAAAACTTTTTTACGCATAGAATAGTAAATAGCTGGAATAGTTTGCCGGTAGAAGTAATTAGTAGCACGTCTATAAACATGTTTAAAAATCGATTAGACGCATATGTTGATAGATTGGGTATAGTTTAAGGTAGTAAAATTAAGGCTTTGTGGTGATAGATCCCACAGCTCAACACAAGTCTTGCGGGATATAGGGAGGCAGCATCTTAGGTTAGGGGATACTCTCTGTCCTTACACACCCCATTTAAAGAGATTCCTCTGCCGAGCGGTGCCCCCCATAGTACTGTGAGGTATTGAAAAACTCATGATCTTCACTTGCCCCACAAACACCTTTAAATGGGAGACCCAAAATGGGTGCACACATATTTCTACATTACTGTACAGTCTTTACAGCCACACCTACACTTTTCCTCCTAAGTATATATATTGTAATGTATATGTAAATTTTGACTTGGTCCGCAATCGATATGGACCGTGACTTATTTTTGGTTGGCAAGGTACTGGTATTGATGGATACCGTAATGAAATTGACTGGATTCTTTGGATCTGATATATTTGCATGTCGGTTATAAATAGATATAGAGTGTAACATATTTGTGGATAGTAGTCTATTATGACTTGATCCTCTGGATCCAGAGATTCTATCTTTAGTCTTAAATTGATAACACTGGGCAACACGTATTTTATTGAATGATATCTGACACTTGATTATAGGTAATTTGGGTGCGCTGAATACGAATTTCAACTCGGTTTGGCTCTATCAGGTCCTGATTCTTGTCGACAGCCTATGTGCCATTTTCCAGATTTTTCAAATTAGGACTAAAAAATTAAGTCATGTGTTAAATTTTTTTTTCAAGTTTCATGAATACAAGCAGTTCAAACTACAGTAAAATTACATTATAACGATAGAAATGACTTAAAATAAAAACAAACATATGAAGCTTTCACTGTGGCAAAAATTTCTTTTGTAAGACTTTCTAGCGTATTTGCTTGTTGATGGCAGGTCTCTTTTCAAGCACCAGCAGTAATCAGCCATCATGTGGGAATCCCAGCGGCCTTGGTACCGTTCCTCCATAATTTTTATATCTTGGTGGAATCTCTCCCCTTGTTCGTCACTTACATCACCTAAATTACTTGGAAATTGGTCAAGATGGCTATTCAAAAAATGCATTTTTATGCTCATATTGCAACCTAACTCTTTGTAGTCCCTTAAAAGTTTTTTACGATTTCTTCGTAGTTATCTGCCCTATAATTGCCTAAAAAGTTTTCTATCAAGTCCACGAATGAGAACCAGCCATTTTTTTCGCGTTCATTCATGACATTAGGAAAATTGCTGTCTTTAATCATTGTTCTTATTTGTGGACCGTCGAAAATTCCCGCCTTGATTTTTTCATAACTTAAACTTGGAAATTTTGAAGTTATGTATTTGAAACACTCGCCGTTCGTATCTAAAGCTTTTACATATTGTTTAATGAGGCCTAGTTTTATATGCAGAGGAGGAAATATGATTTTATCTCTGCTCACTAAAGGTGGATTAATTACGTTTTTTTCTCCGACAGTAAGTGATGTTCGTGCTGGCCAGATTTGTTTGAAATAATGTTCTTCCTTGGCTCTGCTGTCCCATAAGCAAAGGAAGCAGGGATATTTAGTATACCCTCCTTGTTGTCCTAGCAGAAAATTAACCATTTTTAAGTCCACACATATGATCCACTCGTGCTCCCTATATTTGATAAGATTTAAAACCTTTTCTATATGTCCATACTTTTCTTTTAATTTTGTTGAGTGCCCAATCGGTATCGAGCCGTATAGATTGCCATTATGCAACAACACACACTTAAGACTTCTTTTCGAACTGTCTAAAAACAAGCGCCAATCATTTGCATCGTAAGACTCAACCCCCATCTTCTTTAACAAACCAACTATGTCGCAGCAATATACTAAACTATCCTCTGTTCTAAAATATTTAACAAGTTCTTCTTCTCTTTTTCTGTAAAATGAAATGTATGTGTTTGAAGTAAGCAAGTTTTTCTCTCTAAGTCTTGAAGCTAAAATTTCCGCAGCCTTTTTTGGCAAATTTAGATCCCTTACAAGATCATTCAACTCGGCCTGGTTAAACTTTTGCGGATCGTTTTGACTTTCAAATACGCTGGGGTCAAAATCGGTGTCTGACTCCTCAAAGTGCATAACAATATTTTCAGGAACATCTTCAACTAATTCTTGAGTTGGCAGACCCTTAAATTTTGGAATGGGGATCTCATTTGAATGTACACAGGTCGTATCGCGGTGTCGAAATTTGGGTACTCGATACAATGTTTATTTTTCTTAGTGAAGCCCGAAGTCTTGACAAAGCAAAGGTAGCAATCGGTCTCGTGGTTAGTAGGCTCTCGCCACACCTGATATGGAAAAAAAATTGTAAAGCGTTAACAAAAGCGACGAGAGACTTGTTTTTATGAATTTTATCAAAAGTTATCACCCAAACATTTAACATTTCTATGTGTTTCAACCTTATGCAATATTTGAGATTCTTATAAACATTTTCTGTAAATTTTTGTTTATGTACCTAAGTTACAATTACATTTAGGTAAGTTACAGTATACTAGTGATTAAATTACGTAGTTTTATGAAATCATAAACTTACCATCGGAACTCCAAAAGGTATTTTTGAATCCGAACCCTTCGTCCAATGTCGCAGTCTTTCAATGCATATAGTGCAGGCTTTATGTGGAGCCCACGATTTATCTTGGTCCCCCAGTTTTATGCCAAAATAAGCTAAGTAAGCTCTTTTTACGAAGTCAGTTATATTTGCTCGTTGATGTGGAAGTGTAAAATTTCCACATATATAACAGAAGGAATCAGGGTTGTTTTTGCATTTGAACTTTCTAGTGCTTGATGACATATTGCTTGATTGTTCTGCCAATTTGTAAAGGTATTTAAAGCCCTTAATTCATATAAATTTAAGAAAATCTGAAATATAAACACAAAAATTAGTTTAAATAGGTACTTATTATGAAATAGGTACTTACAATCTATGAAATTAAACTAGAAACATGGATGAGTAGGTACAATATAAATTACGTCTAATTAAATCAACTATATTAAATCACGATGACAAAATTACTCACTAAATCATATGCCAATTCAAAATTATGTTAATGCCCAAACTTAATTAACTAACTCAACTGACTGACTGACTGACTGATTGAATTGACTGATTAACTCTGGAAACGAGTCGCTTTTATATATTTTAGTTGTCTCTCTAGAATACTCTACAGAGAACAGGAACGCTCGAGAAAATTTTAGAATTCTATGATATTTTTAGCTTAATTTACTAATATTAAAATGGGTTAAAAATGACAAAATTAAAAATATTTTTAGGGTGTTACATATAAAATATACATAATACAACAATACCATAACAATAGGTACAAATACCTAGATAAAAACCTAGTTGCATAATGTGTAACTGCAAAAAGACTTAGCGAGTATTGAGAAAAAAAACCTTTTTATGAATACGACGAAAGAGGAGGGGTGTTGAGCAAAATCAGGACCTGATAGAGCAAAACCGAGTAAAGATTCGTGCTCAGCGCACCCAAATTACCTAGAACTAACTGTCAAATCTAATTCAATAGACAAAAAGTTGAAATTTGTTCCCCAGTGTAATTAATTAGCTTTAAATTAATAATTATTTAGTTTTGTAAAAATTAGTCATTGCCAGTGTACAGGCAGTTTTTACATAGTGGAGCCGCCTCGATGGGCCGAAGTGGCCCCAAGTGTGCCCACTATAAAAATTTCTTATGTTCTTATGTTCTTGTGGTTCGGAACCCACGTAAAATTGTAGGTCCCCTCCGCCACCATGGAGGACATACACAATGCACAAATACGAACACAGTTAGGTAGACCAGCCATGAGTGGATCCTAGGGTCTTTGTTGGTCTGAAACATTATAACATTACATTATATTATAACTGCACATGCAGCTGATACAGCTGGGAACCCTCGAGCCAGACCGCTACATGGCAAGAAGCTACCAGAACAGGTAAGCGGGAACGGATCCATCTCGGAGGACCACAAGGCTACAAAACACATGATATCAAAGGACAACGAACTTAAAATGCACAAGGGGCAATACAAAACAAAGAACATAAACATTGTCCTGGAAAATATTCACGGAATAAAACCGAACAATTCACTCAACAAAGTTTCGTACCTGA
Source organism: Bathynomus jamesi (assembly GCA_023014485.1). Lineage (NCBI taxonomy): Eukaryota > Metazoa > Arthropoda > Malacostraca > Isopoda > Cirolanidae > Bathynomus > Bathynomus jamesi. Next base: position 28,621 of record JAJOZX010013911.1, read on the forward strand.
AAGGTTTTATGGACGAAACAAGGGCGGTCATCGCATGCCTCACAGAAACACATCTTAAAGACTGCCAAGGAAACTGCGATAACTGCGAACACTGTATCGATAAGAAAGAATTGCATATCGATGGATTCAACTTACTAAGAGCGGATAGAACAACGAGACGTAAAGGTGGCTGTGCTATTTATATACATGAGAAGCATATGACAGAGACGGTAATAAGTAAATCCAACAGCTTCGTGGAAACCCTTGCAGTGAAAATAGAGAAACTAAACGTGGTACTGATAGTCATCTAGAGACCTTCAATCTCTCCAAATGAAAAATTTTCGGATGCCATTGATGATATCAGAACCCTAATAAAGTCCATAAACTCTCCATCCCCTAATATAATACGCCGCGGCGATTTTAATTGTCCATTTATAAAATACAAAAAAGTGGGTAGAAATATATTTATACAGCAAGATAAGGAGGGCACAAGAGAGGACCAGGAGCAAGCAAAAATGCTAATGGCTCTCACAGAGTTTATGCTGACACAGGAGATAACAGAAAATACTAGCAAAAATAACTGCCTAGATCTGGTATTCACAAATAACACGAACTTGATTGCTGATATAAAAATAACTCCAACTATTATCTCGGACCACAATATAATTGAGTTATCAACAAATATGGCGATAACTTTAAAAGACAATACATATACGGAAGGAAGAAGCAAATTTGGGGCTTTTAACTTAAACTCCAAGACCATAAATTGGGAAGAAATCAGATCACACATGGCCCAAATAGAGTGGAGAACAGTTTTCGAGAATAAAACAACTGAGGAAATGCTAACAACCTTGGAAGAAAAGACGCTGAGAATTTTGGAAAAATATGCTCCGAAAGCACAGCCAAAAGGAAAGAGAAACTGGCAAGAGAGGCAAAAGAGAAGAATATTCGCCAAAAGCAAGAGAGTAGCGACGAAGTTAGCTAAATGCGGAGACAACAATGCCAGGAAAGTAATACAAAAAAAAACTGGAGAGAATCGATTGGAAAATACAGACTCTGATAAAGGGCCATACAGAGAGGGAAGACGAAAAAGCGGTCGAAGCAATAAAGGAAAATCCAAAATATTTCTACAGCTATGCGAAAAGGAAAACAAAAACGCGCGCTACTCTCGGGCCCTTAAGGAAAGGAAATAATGAACTAACAGACGATCTAAAAGAAATATCTGAAACATTGAGGGCCCAGTATGAATCGGTCTTCAGTACCCCAAAAAGTGACAAAGCGATACCTGACATAGATGCATTCTTCAAAGAGAAATTGCAAGGAGAATGTATAACAGACTTTGATTTTACCCCAGAAGATGTAGCGAGAGCTATAGGACAAACGAAATCACATTCAGCTGCAATTCCGGACAAATGGAACGCACTATTAATTAAAAACTGTAAAAATGAAACAGCTACACCTTTATACTGGATATGGAGAAGATCCCTAGACACTGGGGAAATACCGAGCATCTTGAAAAGAGCAAATATTGTCCCTATATATAAAGGCGGGGATAGATCTCAAGCAAAGAACTTTCGACCAGTGTCCCTGACGTCTCACCTCACCAAAATATTTGAAAGAATAGTCAGAGAGAAAACCTATGACTTCTTGGAGACATTGGAAAGATTCAAAAAATCAACACGGATTCCGATCAGGAAGATCATGCCTATCACAACTTATAGAGCATTATAACAATATCCTAGATGAACTTGAAGGCAAAGAAAACTATGATACACGGATTTTGCTAAAGCTTTCGACAAATGCGATCATGGTATAATAGCACATAAAATGAAACATATGGGAATAACAGGCAAAGTGGGAAAGTGGATCTACAACTTCCTCAGAAAACGACTACAGGTCGTCAAAATTCAAGGTGTATCATCATCAGAATCAGAAGTACGCAGCTCAATACCACAAGGTACAGTGCTGGCCCCACTCCTCTTCATTATCATGCTAACAAACATAGACAGTGGAGTAAACAGCAACAGTATAGTAACATCATTTGCAGACGATACAAAGATCAGCAGAAAAATCAGTGATGCAAATGAAGTGGAGGCCTTGCAGAGGGACACGAACAAAATATACAAATGGTCAGAAGACAACAATATGACATTTAACACCGAGAAATTTCAGCTCTTGAGATATGGTAGAAAAGAGGAACTTAAACAGACTGCATATTATGCTCCAGATAGACAAGAAATTCAGAGAAGCACGAAAGCGGTCGACTTGGTTGTAATAATGACCGATAATGACAAATTCGAGACAAAATCAGATAGCAATAAACAAAGCAAAAAGAGTCGAGGGACAGGTACTAAGAACGTTTAAAAGGAGGGACAAGACAGTAATGATTCCCCTGTTGGGAACACTGATCATACCAAAACTTGGATACTGCTCAATTTTGACGTCTCCATATAAAAAGGAAGAAATTAATAAACTAGAAGAAACGCAGAGATATTTCACAGCCAAGATTGATGGCTGCAAAGAACTCAACTACTGGGAAAGACTACGTAAACTAAATCTATACTCCTTGGAAAGAAGAAGAGAGAGGTATACTATAATCTACATATGGAAAATGATCGAAAAACTGGTACCAAACCTCAAACTGAACCCAATTACCATCCAAACAACGCTGGAAAATAGGAAAGGCAGAATGTGTAATGTTCCCAAATTAAAGGCCCGACAAGGGACCTCTTTAACACTGGAGGAAAATAGCTTGGTCGTAAGGGGGCCAATAATTCCAACCAGCTTCCGAAGGACCTCAGAAACGTTACAGGGATCAAATTTGAAGTCTTCAAGAGAAGACTAGATGCCTGGCTCAGGACCGTACCAGATGAGCCGGTTGTACCGGGCTATGTGCGGTGCAGAGCGCAAGAAAGCAACTCGCTCCTCCACCAAGCCAGGACTAGAGGCGGGGCCACCAGCTTGACCTTCGTGTGAAGAAAGACCGACGCACCGAACCCTAACAAGGTTAACAAGGTATATATACTCTAAATATTAAAGCATTCCCTGTCTAATTTAGATATTATATCAAAAGAGATTAAAAGCCTGATCTGCATGTAATGAACAATTTTAATTCAATAGAGAGAAATATCTGAGAAACGAAATAGTGGCGAGTTTTGTTACATTCAATAGATGTTTACCCATTATCATGGTACGGAAATTAAATTTACTCAGCTGTTAGGTTTCCGAACCTTATTTGGTACATAAAAGTATACTGAGTGTATTTGGAAAATATTTAGAGGTCGCGACCTCAAGGTAAAAATATCTAAATTCCATAATTTTAGTAATTTTGGGTCACCATTATGTTCTACAATAAATATTTGCCGAGCAACGCCACTGTAGACTGTAAACCTATATTCAAAGAATCACTATATGATAGCAATGCACTCTTCCCACTAGCTCAGTTGGTCGCCAAGTCTCGGCAGGTGTAGACGTGTTTTTGTTGTGTTCCTGCCATCTGGGTTACGCCGCGCAGTGAATCACACCAATAAGGCAAGTTAAACTTTTCACCAGTGAGTGGCGGACACTATGCTTAGTTTTTCTGTCATTCATTTACTGCACTGACCTTGATAAGCAATATGGAACAATGAATTGTTTATTAAAATTGTTAAAAATTTAAAAAAATTTAAAATTTACAAAAGTTTATTAAAATCGTTAAAATTGTTTGTTTCATATTCTACATAAAACATATGTATAAGTTCTTTAACTCTAATTTCCATTTTATCTTCCATTCCACATGCCAAGACCATGACAACGACAAGGAGCAGTCCGAAAGTTTGGCTCCTGGGTAAGCCGGACCCGGACATCTTGGGATCTGGCCTGCCAACAAACGGGGCTATTCTCAGGAACTTCATGTTTCACCACCAGAAGGGATCCACAATCGGTTACAGTGCTAAGGCCACCATAGACAGAGCGCTGACAATCTGGGACAAGGCACGAATTCCGACCCAGCGGGTGGACTCCGGCGTGCGCAAGCTTCGGAAGTTCTATGAAGAATATTGTGAGTTGAAGAAAAACCGATTGAAACCGAAAGACGGGTGCCGAATCTAGGAAAGAAAATTCAAGGAGAATCTCACCAAACTATTTGACATCTCACGAAAAGACGCCCTCAGTATTATGACGGACGAAGAAGACAAACAGTTCCTGCGGATGCAACAGCAGGATCCCTCGAGCGCGAGTATGTTCGGGATCAACAAGACCTTGACGAACAAGGAGACTCGCAAGCGCCTCAGAAGTGATCAGGCCAGTGCTCGAAAGGAAAAAAGCATGTTGAGCGCCCAACAGGCGAATACGACTGTTCCGTCTAGTTCCGCCATTGCTGACATCTGTAGCTCCTCCTCATCGACGGAGTCCGAAGATGATTTCCAAGCTCCGTCAACATCCGGTCAAGATCAGCCAAGGAATAAGAAATCGATGCAGACCATTGTGACCAAGGAAGTAGCCGCCTCGCTCGACCGAGTGAAACTCCCTGACCGCGCTGCCATGTTCGTCGTAGGAGCCGTCACGCAAGCGCTCGGTCATGGCCTGGAGTCTGTGGCGCTATCCCGAAACACCATTCAGCGAGCGCGGGTCACCACTTGTGAGGCGGTAGCAACTGCTCAACAGGCTGTTTTCTCGCCGGACAGCCCACTGCTTCTCCACTGCGACGGTAAACTGCTTTCAGATATCGCAGGCAATAAAAAGCTTGTGGATCGCGTCGCCATCTTGGTGACTGGTGGTGAAACAGAGCAACTTCTTGCCGTCCCTAAGATCGGCCGCGGCACGGGAGAGGAGCAGTGCAATGCATGTGTCCAAACGCTGGAGGAATGGAACCTCAAACCCATGATCCAGGGACTAGCCTTCGACACGACGGCAACCAATACTGGGCTGAATATGGGCGCGTGCACCCTAATTGAGAAGGCTCTGGGCAAGGAGCTCATCTGGATCGCGTGCCGTCATCACGTGTTCGAGGTAATGTTGTCGGCCGTATTTTCTGTCGCCCTGACACCAACCGGTGGGCCTGAAGTGGGAATCTTCAAACGCTTCCAGAAGACCTGGCCTGATATTAATATAGTTGATTTCTGTTCTGCTGGAGACGAGCTCTTCGTTGGCATGCCGGATGGCCTACGAGAGGAGATGATGTCATTTTACTCGGACGCAGTCAAGAGCCAGCTCCCACGGGATGACTATGGAGAGTTGCTTCAGCTCTGTCATATATTCCTAGGGGGATCCTCCGACGGAGAACCGTCCTTTCGTACGCCAGGCGCTATGCACAACGCGCGGTGGATGGCTAAGGCAATATACTCGCTGAAGATCTTCCTTTTCAGGAGTCAGATTAAGTTGACGGCCCACGAGACAGCTGGCGTCACAAAGATTTGCCTCTTCGTTTCTCTTATTTACGCTCGCTACTGGCACGAGGCCCCCCTCCCAGAGAGGGCCCCCCTCAACGACTTAAACCTAATTGCTCTCCTCCATGTATATCCTGACCGTGCCATCAGGGAGGCGGCTGTTAAGGCCTTCTATCGCCATTTGTGGTACTTCTCTGAGCACCTCGCGCCTCTCGCCCTCTTCGACGATCGCGTCGACGAGATTACCAAAGCAGCTATGGTTGACAACTTATTACGTCCCTCAAACCAAAACTCTTGAGACGTCTGGACGGGACTGTTCGGTCATCGTTCTTCATTGGCGTCGTACATCACGAGCCGGTCTTTGAAGATATTCGATATACTCTCCATGAAAGGACAAGATGAAGCCAAGACATTCTTGTCAAAACCCCCCTCCCTCTGGCTGACAGACCCCATTTACCAGTTACTTAAGGCTAAGTGCAGACTCCTCAAGGTCGTCAACGACTGTGCCGAACGAGGAGTCGCTCTTATTCAGTCCTACAATACCGCGCTGACGAAAGACGAGACCCAGAAACAATACCTACTGCGACTCGTCGCCAGCCACCGAAAAGATTGCCAGTTCCGACGAAGTTGGCTTTGACGAAGAAAAAGTAACGGGTGTGACGTTGTTTGTTTGATATACAAGGATTTAGTGCAGTCGTATTAACTGCTATGACATGTGTGTGTTCTAGTATATTTTTGCATAACATGTGCTCTGTGCTGTTGACTTTAAATTTTGAAATAAACATTGATATTGTATTTTTGTTTCAAATCCTAAAAATATAGGAACTGGTCGCGACCTCTAAATATTGTATAATCTGTCTAATTTTTGGCATGAGTTCTTACATTTTGATATGGAACACGGATGGCCTTGTGGAGAAAGATATTTTCAACTTTCATTTTTTGGACCACCCTAATATATATATATATATATATATATATATATATATATATATATAGTGTATATGTGTGTGTGTGTGTGTGTGTGTGTGTGTGTATATATATATATATATATATATATATATATATACACATACACACACTATATACAGGGTGGTCCAAAAGTCCTTATCTATTTTGCCGAAATAACGATATTTCTATTTTATTTTCTACATACCATAGAATGATGATGATGGATGTACAAGAATGTGTGATGGTAGTAATATTACGTATCCAAGGGAAGAAGTGCAAAGAAATTCGAAAAAAATTCGAAAGAACATTTCACAAATCAGGATCTACAGATGAAGCAATTCGCGAGCTGGTCAATAAATTTAAAAGCACAGGATCTGTTCATGATGAGACAAGATCTGGACGTCCAGGTACCTCTCAAGAAAATGTCAAATTGGTAAGAGATGCCTTTGAAACAAATCCTAGAATGTCACCTCGCACAGCATCACGTAGACTGACATACCAAGAACGACTGTTCTTTCTGGCATCTAGCTAAGAACCTCTTCAACAACTTTACTTCCTCTTCTTTCCCTCCTCCTTTCCATTCCGACGGCATAGTTGCCGTCTCTTCTCCTGACAAAGCTGAACTCTTCGCTCAAACTTTCGCTTACAATGCAACCCTGGACGAGTTACACAAAGAAGATTATCCAAGACGAGCCGCCATGTGCACAGAATTGTTTGAAAAAATCCATACTGAAAACTTATTAAACCACATTCTCTTCAGCGATGAGGCGACATTCCATACATACGGAGAAATCAATCGACATAATTGCTGTGTCTGGGCTAGTGAAAAGCCAACCTAGTTCTACGAATGGGAGAGAGATTCTCCGAAAGTTAAGGTCTGGTTGGGTATGACAAGATCGAAGATTTACGAACCTTTTTCTTTGCAGAAGCTTCGGTAACATTATCAATTTATCTTGACATGCTTCAGCAGTTTCTTGAACCCCAGCTTCGTTCAGATGATATTCTCGACACTCTTGACTTTCAACAAGATAGAGCTCCATGTCACTCTGCAAACATCGTTCGGGCGTACCTTGATGAGCTCTTACCAAATCACTGGCTTGGACGTGGTGGAAACAGGCCCTGGCAGCGCGATTTTTGGATTTAACAACATTAGACTTCTTTGCGTGGGACTTTATAAAGTCTGAGGTTTACAAAACAAGAGTTACAGCCCTGGAGATCAGGATCTGCAAACCCGCATTGTCGCGGCAGTCGCTAAAATAACCCCAGAAATGCTTGAGAATGTGTTCAACATTGCAGTGGACAGATCTGAGATTTGCAGAGCCTGGTGCTCACGTTGAATATTACACCTAATGGTGATAAATAAATATATACCTAATTATGTTACTACAATTTTATCCTAAAATACTATTATTTCAGCAAAATAAATAGGGACTTTTGGACCACCATATATATATATATATATATATATATATATATATATATATTGACTCTTTTATGTTTTTTATAGCCACAATTTCTCATTATGAAAGAAAAAACGTTGCATTTCTTTGTAATTATAAGAAGGAGATTGTAGACACCACTCGACCAGGGAAGTACTGCGGGGGGGACGTTAGACAGAAGATAAGGAGTGCTGGAACTCCCATTTTTCCTGTCACTGTCCTCCTTAGCTGATCTTTTTCCGTGTCTCATCTACTCTGTGAGCAGTCCAGAATGATCTCAAACACACACTTCTCTCCCTATTCCTCACTGCATACACATGCATCTTGCACACTACATAATCTTTCCAAAATAAAAAAAAATGGCATCAACTTCAAGACCCTCGGAGTCCCCTGGAGAGGAGACCATAACTGTCCCACTTCTGGCTCCCCCCCTGCCGATACCAGGAACGCAGACTCGGGCAGCTGGGCTGGATCTGCTACCGCCATTCGAGATGTTCTGGACCTCTGTCTGATTCACTTTTCTTAAACTTCTGCAACATTTGTGGCCTTTTCTCAAATTTTCAATCTGTTGAACACCACCTCTCCTCTTCTAAACCTCGTCTTCTTTTCCTCACTGAAACTCAGGTGTCTAGGACGACTGACAGCAACCCCTTTTCTGTACCTCTTACTTTCTCTATACTCAATTTCACTCCAAAGGTGGATGTTGCGTATATGTATGCAATGACCTAACTTGTTCTCGTGTTCCTGACTCGAATCTTCCGAATTCTATACCCTCTGGCTACGGCTTACATGCCAGTCTCAAACTAAATACATCTGCGCTATTTACCTTTCTCTTAATTCTATTGACTATCCAAAATTCTTTGACTACCTCACTTCAAAAGTGGAGTACATTCTTTCCCGCTCTTCCTTTGCTGAAATCTCCATTTTAGGAGATTTCAATGTTCACCACCACCTTTGGCTTTCCTCCCATTTCACTGACATCCCTGGTAAACTAGGTAACATAGGTAACAACTTTTCTATCCTAAACGACCTAGAGCAGATTGTACAGCACCCTACTCGTATCCCCGATCGCTTCGGAGATAGTCTCAACATTCTGGATTTATTTCTTACCTCTCATCCTTCTTCTTACTCTGTGAAACTTTTCTCTCCTTTGGGCTCCTCCGATCACAATCTTATCTCTGTTTCCTGTCTTATCACTCGAATTCGGCCTTTGAATCGTCCCAAGAGAAGGCGCCTTTGGCAATTCGGCGCCGATGATTGGGAGGCCCTTAGGAAGTACTTCTGTGATTTCCCATGGAATGATTACTGCTTCCGTGGCCGGGGCCCTTCTGAGTGTGCAGAGCGCATCATAGAGGTGATTCTCTCGGGCATGAAGGCGTACATTCCATACTCTATTCCTACTACTAATGCAAAAAAACCTTGGTTTAACTTTACTTGTTTAATGCTATCCGCAACAGACAGAGAGGAGGTTTTCAGAAGGTGCCGTCGCCATCCAACTCCCGACTCTCACTCAACTTACATTTCTGCCCTGAATCGTGCAAAATCTGTTCTTCGACTCGCCAAAAATTTCTTCATCCGACGAAAATGTGAAAATCTATCCAATTCTAACTCTTCTCGCTCTTTCTGGTATCTAGCGAGGAACCTCTTCAACAACTTTACTTCCTCTTCTTTCCCTCCTCTTTTCCATTCCGACGGCACAGTTGCCGTCTCTTCTTCTGACAAAACTGAACTCTTCGCTCAAACTTTCGCTTACAATTCAACCCTGGACGATTCCGGTTCTGTTCCTTCATTTCTCCCCCCCCCCTCTGACTTTATATCTGAAATTAGAATCTCTTCTAAAGACGTTTCTTCTGCCCTATCTGGGCTCAACTCTAGGAAGGCGTATGGTCCTGATGGTGTTCCTCCTGGGACCTGTTCTTAAGAACTGTGCTTCTGTGCTGACACCCTACCTCGGCAAACTCTTTCGTCTTTGTCTCTCATCTGGTACTTTTCCATCCTGCTGGAAGTTCGCGTTCATTCAGCCTGTCCGAAAGAACGGTGACCGCTCTCAATCCTCCAACTATCGTCCAATTGTTTTGATTTCTTGCCTTTCCAAAGTTTTTGAATCTATCCTTAATAGGAAATTCTTAAACACCTTTCTTCTCACAATCTTCTTTCAGATCGTCAGTATGGATTCCGCAAGGGAAGTTCTGCTGGCGATCTCCTTTCATATCTCTCTGACTCTTGGTCATCCTCCTTTCGGAATTTCGGTGAAACTTTTGCTATTGCGCTAGACATATCGAAAGCTTTTGATAGAGTCTGGCACAAATCTTTAATTTCCAAACTGCCCTCCTTCGGTTTCTATTCTTCTATCTGTGCCTTCATCTCTAATTTCCTTTCTGGCCGATCTACTGTATAGCTGTAGTTGTAGATGGTCACTGTTCTTCTACTAAAGCTATTAACAGTGGTGTTCCTCAGGGTTCTGTCCTGTCACCCACTCTTTTCCTTTATTTATTAATGATCTTTTAATTCGCACTTCCTGTCCTGTGCCAATGATTCCACTCTTCACTTCTCCACCCGCTTCCCAAAGCGTCCCTCACAGCAGTCACTTCATGATTCGCGTAGGACGGCTATGGGACACCTCACCTCTGATCTTTCTGTTATCTCTGATTGGGGCAGAGAAAACCTTGTGGCTTTCAATGCCTCAAAAACTCAGTTCCTCCGTCTGTTAACTTGCCACAATCTTCCACACAACTATCCCTTTACCTTCAACAAAAACACAACTCAATCCTTCCTCTTCTCTTAACATTCTTGGCGTGTCCTTTTCTCGTGATCCTTCCTGGAAAGACCACATATATCCTCTTTCTAAAACAGCTTCTAAGAGGTTAGGTGTGCTGTACCGCCTGCGCGGTTTCTTCACCCCCACTCATTTGCTGTCTCTGTACAGAGATCTTGTTCGCCCCTGTATGGAGTATGCTTCTCATGTGTGGGGTGGTTCAACCCACACAGCCGTACTTGACTGGATGGAATCAAACGCTTTTCGTCTCATCAATTCCCTGCCTCTTACTGATTGCCTTCAATCTCTCTCTCTTCACCGCAATGCTGCCTCACTCTCTCTCTCTTTACTATCGCTATTATAACGGACATTGCTCTTCTGAACTCTCTAACTGCATGCCTCCTCGTTTAAGGAGAGCACGCAGTACCAGACTTTCTACACTTTCCCATTCCTTTTCTGTCCAACTATCTAATGCAAGGGTTAATGGTATTTTCAGTTTTTCATCTACTCAACCGGTCAACTCTGGAACAATCTTACTCATCCATCTTTCCTCCTGTCTATGACCTCCTATCTTTCAAACGCAGAGTGTCTTGGCATCTCGAAAACCCCGGACCTTGATTTTGGCTCTCTTCTTCTATGGGAGGGGGAAAAAAAATTTCAGCTCCACCAAGGGCCCCAGTCATCTGCCGCACCCGGGCCTCTTGTTAGGTTGTTACGCCACTGGTCCGATAAACAACATCAGTGATGTTGTTATGAAGAACACTTTCGTAAATAAACACTTTTCTTTTTACTTAGATTATAATTCACTCTATATACTGAGACCAATCTCTTGTGCAATAACACTTTTAGCATACTTTAATATCATTGTTCCTCCTCATGATCAAATACTTAATACATTTTTTTAGAAGAATGTACTTTGTCCTTTGTTCTCAAGAAGATTTAATTAATTTTATGCTTATGACTAATTGTGTGCAGAAACACTCTAATCTATATGTGTACAGTTAATTCGATTCGATTTGAATTATTTGGAATGATTTGATTCGAGATTCGATTCGAAAAAAAATTGTGATTCGCAGGGCCCTAATATATATATATATATATATATACCTCATTAACCTCGTTGATGTTCCGTGTGTTGGCCTCTCTTCACACGAAGGTCAAGCTGGTGGCCCCGCCTCTAGGCCTAGCTTGGTGGAGGAACGAGTTGCTTTCTTGCGTTCTCCACCACACATAGCCAGGTACAACCGGCTCATCTGGTACCGTCCTGAGCCAGGCATCTAGTCTTCTCTTCAAGACTTCAACTTTGACCCCTGTAACGTTTCTGAGGTCCTTTGGAAGCTGGTTAAAAAGTCTTGGCCCCCTGACAATCAAGCTATTTTCCTTCAGTGTTAAAGAGGTCCCTTGTCGGGCCTTTAATTTGGGAACACTACACATTCTGCCTTTCCTGTTTTCCAGCGTTGTTTGAATGGTAATTGGGTTTAGTTTGAGGTTTGGAACCAGTTTTTCGATGATTTTCCAGTCTTTGCTGTGAAACGTCTCTGAGTTTCTTCTAGTCTATTAGTTTCTTCCTTTTTATATGGGGACGTCAAAACTTAGCAGTATTCAAGTTTTGGTATAATCAGTGTTTTTAGCAGGGGAATCATTACTGTCCTGTCCCTTCTTTTGAACGTTCTTAATACCTGCCCCTCGACTCTTTTTGCTTTATTTATCGCTATCTGATTTTGTGTTTCGAATTTTGCATCATCGGTCATAGTTAACCCCAAATCGATCGCTTTCGTGCTTCTCTGAACTTCCTCTCTATCTGGAGCATAATATGCAGTCTGTTTAAGTTCCTCATTTCTACCATATCTCAAGAGCTGAAATTTCTCGGTGTTAAATGTCATATTGTTGTCTTCTGACTATTTGTATATTTTTTTCGTGGCCCTCTGCAAGGCCTCCACTTCCGATTCTGATGATGATGTACCTTGAATTTAACGACCTATAGACGTTCTCTGAGGAAGTTGTTGATCCATTTTCCCACTTTGCCTGTTATTCCCATATATTTCATTTTATGCGCTATTATACCATGATCACATTTGTCGAAAGCTTTAGCTATATATATATATATATATATATATATATATATATATATATATATATATATATATATATATATATATATATATATATATATATATATATATATATAGAGGTGAGTCACGACGAAATGTCATAACTTCGAGAGCTTATAGCTGAGGTCATTCCCAGTCAAAAACTTCATATGAACATAGGTCCGATTCTTAACGGTTATGGAGCTATAGATGTTTGAATTTCAAGCATGCGCATGCGTGACCTTGAACTGAATTGACAGTTACTTACCGAACCGAGCTAACTACGCAGTAGAGTGTTGTGTTTCACAGCGTGCAATTGATGTTTTGTGCGTTCAGTATGCCTTTTACGTTTTCAAATGCCGAATATGCCGATATGGTGTATGTTTATGAATTTTGCGATTGAATACTACTGCTGCTGTCGCTGAATACCAGCGACGTTTTCCAAATCGAAGAATTCCGGATCGACGAGTGTTTAGCAACGTTTTCCGGAGATTGCGAGAGAGCGGTTCATTTCCTAGCGTTACTGTTTTATCTGAGCGTCCGGTACAACAAGATGTGGCTGAACAAGAAAACATTATTGAGATGGTACAAACAACGGAGTCCTCATGTTAGTACGCGAAGGATTTCCACACGTCTTAGAGTTCCTCAAACGAGAGTATGTAGAGTTACACGAAGAAGGCACGTATCCATACCACGTACAGCGTGTTCAGCACCTCCAACCTGGGGATCGTGCCCAACGGCTGGAATTTTGTAATTGGCTCAATGCCGATCGACAATTCCATCGATACGTCTTGTTCTGTGATGAAGCTCAATTTACTCGCGACGGTGTCAACAACACTCGCAATTCGCATGTATGGTCAGAAATGAATCCTCATGCCATTGTGGAAAGTAATTTTCAACATCGGTTCAGTGTCAATGTGTAGTGTGCTATTCTCTACGGTCAGCTGATTAGTCCGTTTATCTTCGAAGGTGGTCTTACAGGTGACAGTTATCCACGATTTCTGCAAGACGAAGTACCGCCACTGTTAGAAGATGTACCTTTGCCAACACGATTGCGTATGTACTTCCAACAAGACGGAGCTCCTCCCCATTTTAGCCGTGCAGTGAGAACGCATCCCGATGATCGCTTCGCTGATCGATGGATCGGTCGTGGTGGTGTATAAAATTGGCCACCCAGGTCTCCAGAACTGACCCCTCTAGAATTTTATCTGTGGGGGCGCATGAAAGAGCTGGTGTACCAGAGTGGAACCACGAGATGCATTGCTCCGTCGCATTTTGGATGCTGCAGCCCTCATAAAGGACAATCGTAATGAATTAATGCGAGCTACGAGCGCGATTCACAGACGAGCTGCGATGTGTACTGAGGCCGAGGGTAGTCATTTTGAACAGTTATTGTAAATTCATGAATAAAAACTTTAGCATCTATTTGTTCGCTTATTCTGATTTTTAAACATTCAAACATCCATAGCTCCATAACCGTTAAGAATCAAACCTATGTTCATATGATGTTTGTGACTGGGAATGACCTCAGCTATAAGCTGAGGTCTTTTCCAGTCAAACTTCAGTCAAACTTCGACTAGAGGTCGTGAATTGTGTACACGAACCTGATTTTCAAGGGTCGCACATGATAAAGGTTGGGAAGACCTGCTGTTAAGGAAACATCTCAGTAAACTTTGGAGAAATCGTGATGTTGCACCATAAAAAAACTTATTGTCCCTATGCCAAGATGTAGCCTAACCCTTTATTTTGTATACGAAATATGTTATGTGCCACAAACTTTACAAATTTTCAAGACTGCTACTTTTATTCTGAGAGGGATCTTTACAGACTGAACTATAATAAAGTCAGAACTGGTACAGAAATATACGTACGAAAGCATCAACTATAACATCACAACGAAGATTATGTACTAACATTTTAACAATTGTAAACTTGGGGCGTTTGCGGGAAACGATTCAAATGAGCTTCTCAAAAGTGACGCAATAACAACCTTGGCAATGTCAGTCTTCCATGTGTAAGTTCGTTCTTTTCCAAATGTAAACAACTTTTTAAAACTAAATATAATCTAATATCAAAATAACATCAGAAGAATATGCAGTTTTTAATTTTAAATCGAAACCAATCAGCCTTTAAATGTTTGGACATCTATTCTGTAAAGCTCGAACAGGGTATTTCGTTTTTAAGAGTAAAACGTTGAATGAATGATATTTTGGGCCTCTCTTCTTGATTTCGTCAAATATTTCACTTTGGGAATAAAATATTTAAGATTAATTTTTCCTGTAGATGTCCTATGAGTCTTGTTTGAATCGTTTATAAAATTAATTGTAAGTAATTAGTAACTAATTGATTAATAGCTAAATATAATTGTTTTTAATGAAGCAAAATTATTTGCATAACTTTAAACGTTAATATCAATTTTATCTTATTTGTTTATCATTAAACAAATGATCGGCTTGGTTTGTTTGTTTTACTTTGGCCCAATATCGGTTGTCATACAGGGTGCGGCACACAAATGTACCCGATTTCAAACTGAAACCACAGGATAACTATACAATAGGGTTCACTAATAAAATGCATTGAGCAGGCAAATTGATCAAGTTATTTAAATAAAACGTTTTTAGGAAAATGGATCGCTAGTGGTGGAGCCTTTACTTGAGCAACTCGCTCGCCAGACCTCTTCCCTTTGGATATTTCCTTTGGACGCATGTTAAGAGTACTGCAAAACCTGGATGAACTGCAGGAAAATGAAAGTGCAACACGGCGTTCCTAAAAAGTTGATTTATCTAAAATTTATAAATGTTTACATTAAATGAGTGGGCTTTTGATTAAGCGTTAGTTTAGCTACATGAGAGAGAGAGAGAGAAGAAGAGAGAGAGAGAGAGAGAGAGAGAGAGAGAGAGAGAGAATATAACATAAAATGGACTTACATGAGAATAAATACGTTATCCGGCCTTATATTTGAGTTAAACTATTTAAAACGTGCACCAAAAGCAAAACCTCTGTATCTTTTACTTTAAACAACAGAAAGGACTCTGGTTTATACAATGCTGAGTGCCTGGCGAACCTCACTTGGACGCTTAGAGGGCACTTTTACAGGCGTTCTGCTATTGGGTAGAAAAGCTGACTGTAAGACTTTACTTGATCGGTTACCTTCAAAACACCCCCCAGTTCTCTCTCAGTTCTCTTTTTAAGCCTTACACAGCTGTGTTTCACCAAATAAACAATCGTTCTACACATCATCATTGTTACGGGCTTTAGAGGAGCAATCAGTGATTGGTTTAAAAGTTATTTGTCCAATAGATATCATTTTGTATCAGCAAATAAGGTTTGCTCAACTAAAGCGCTTGTCAAACATGGTGTGCCACAGGGCTCAGTTCTGGGTCCACTGTTATTTTTATTATATATAAATGACCTTCTACGTTCATCTGATATACTGAACTTCATAATGTTTGCAGATGATACAACTGTCTCTTTTTCTTGCAAAGATGTTAATACAGCTAAGAATATATTTCATTCAGAATTCATCAGTGTAATGAAATGGTTGACCACCAATAAACTCTTCCTAATACCAGTAAAACAAATTTCATGATTTTTACTAATAAAAGAAATGTATATCTTGATGAACTTAATGTTAATGAAATCGCCATAAAGGAGTGTACTGTAACAAAATTTCTTGGTGTAATGCTAGATAAGAATTTGCAATGGAATGATCATGTAAATTTTATTGCGAAAAAGATTTCAAGGAGCGTTGCTATAATGTTTAAACTTAGAAATGTAGTCCCTAAACAAGTTTTATTGACTCTTTATCATACTCTTGTTCTTCCTTATATAACATACTGCACCCTTGTTTGGGGAAACTCCGCTATCAACGCATTAAATGGTATCTTTGTCATCCAAAAACGAGCAATAAGGTTATTATCTGATGCTGATTTCCTTGATCACTCTAGTGCATTATTTAAAGAGCTAAACCTACTAAAGCTCAACGATATAACCAAACTGACACATTTTATTCTTATTTACAAGTGTAAGAACAAAATCATAAATTTGCAATGGGTAAATAGATATTTTGTAACGCATCAAGAAATCCACTCATATTAGACCAGAAATAGATCAAAGCTTGTTATACCTCAATTTAGATTGTCTTCATCTCAAAAACTACCCATTTTCATTGGATTAAAACTATGGAATGACTTGCATGCCGATATAAAAAATATTGTGAATGTAAATTTGTTTAAAACCAAGTTGAAATCCCGATTAATAATGGCATACTAACAAAAATCTAGGATTAATGTCCACTAATATTGTTTAATATTGTCCATTAATATTGTTTAATATTTTAATACGTGTTTTAACTATTAATAATACTTATTTACTTACTTATTTATTTATTATCATTAATTAATAACAACTAGCTGCTTATTTTTAATAAGAGCCCAGTAAAACCTAAAGCTTAAGGGCCAAATTAAATAAATAAATAGTCGAGCTTCACAATTATTCATGTCATTGTAAATTGAAAAAATGTATTTATTTTATTATTAATAATAAAGGTTATTCTATCTATCTATGCTATTCTATCATTTTATAAAATTTGTAATTAACAATACCATTAATGAACATTAAATATCGTTTATTATAAATTTTTAAACCTCACAACGACTTTTATATATATATATATATTATATATATATATATATATATATATATATTTAGTATGTTGAGACAAAAGAAATAACTTACTAGTGGCAAAGTGTCTACCAATGTGAACGCCTGATTTCCCTCAGCAGTATGTATACTCCTCTTGGGACGTTTGCCAACTTTTTCCTTAACAAAAGCAACTGCATTTGATTTGTTCAAAGGATGTCCCTTGTCTATGGCAACCACTACGTGAATATTTCTGAAATAAGACTGTATTTGTTTGCCAAGCAAGTAAAGAAGCGAGAACAAGCTATTTATTCAAACACATCAGAGTGGTTGGGTCTGTTGAACGCTGAATACAGCTGAAATTTGAAGTGCAAATATTTCATGAAGGGTAAAATCAATCTTCGCTTTATTCGTGGACCGTTAAAAATCTGGTAAAAGTTTTGATTAAAAAAGTTAAATTAATTCTCATTTCACAACTTCAGCATTTCTTAGCACGGAAAAATATAATATGAACATTTTTAAATTCCTCAAATATCTACTAATTGTTTAAAATATACCTTTATCATACACCTTCGCTTTTTATGGTTGGGTGCTCAATACTCTCACCTTCCTGAACACGTACTGATAAAAGACAGAAGTACTGTAGAATATACAGTATATACGAGGGTCGATGGTGTGACAGTCTCCAGACATACTGTACTACGTTTTACAGTGTAGAGAGAGAGAGAGAGAGAGAGAGAGAGAGAGAGAGAGAGAGAGAGAGAGTTTTTTTTCAGGTAGAGGATGACTACGAAATTAACAATAGACGAGAGGGTGAGCTTGGTTTTAATGCATGGAATACCAGATACAAAAAATCGATGAATCGGTACAGAATTTAAATTCTGTACGGATTCATCGATTTGTTGTACCTGGTATTCCATACATTAAAACCAAGCTCACCCTCTCGTCTATTGTTAATTTCGCAGCCATCCCCTACCTAAAATAAAAAAAATATAATTTTTATAGTCAACACTAAAAATTCCTATGATGCGCGACTTTTGCGCCACCCTGTACCGCTCAAATGTTTGGAAGCGCCTATAAGTTTCTCAGTTTATGATTCGTACTTCATGGTAAGGCGTCGTATTTTGTATGAAATCGATCTAATCATGGAAATGGATATGATCTGGGTATGATGTTTCTTTGCTTATGGGGCGGGCGATGTTCTAAAATCTGGTGGAACAATGAAACTGGAGTAGTTTCATAATATTTTGGTGAGACATACCCTGCCAGTTGATGTCATCTAATTAAACGAAACTGAATTTACCAAAAATGCAGAGCCATAATAAAGAAGAAGTATCTGGCGAGAAAAGAGACTGATGGAGAAATCAAACATTTGGAGGGCCACCACAAATCCCTCATATTAATCCCATCGAAAACATATATATGGAAGTATCTGAAAACGAAGGTAGTTAAGGAAAATCCACAAAACTTAGAATCATTGTACAGGGTGTCCCATAAGTCCGGCATCATAGGAGAAATTCATATTTTTCTATTTCTACAAACCATAATCCATATTTTTCTCTTTCTACAGGCATAATGTCTGTGAGCAAGGAAGAACGAATCCAGATAATTCTACTCATAGGAAATCGGAGTCAAGAGAGGCCGCTGTGAATTTAACAGACTGCATCCAGACCGCGAGCCAATAACACAGAGTTGTGTTAGCAGACTTGTTGCAAAGTTTAAGGAAACAGGATCCATAGAAGATAAACCACGTAGTGGACCTTCAAGGAGTCCACTGACGATGATACAGCGACTGCTATCCTGGCTCATTTTAACAGAAGTCCCAATAAGTCTCTTCGGCGATTGTCCGCCGAGACAGGAGTGTCGAAAAGTAGCATCCATCGCATTCTTCAGGCTCACAAATGGCATCCATGTAAACTTCAGATCCTACAGAAATTAAGCGAAGATGATCCCGACCGGCGGATGGAATTTTGTGAATGGGCTACAGAACAATATGCTCGCGATGCCAATTTCCCGTCCACCATTCTGTTCAATGACGAGGCTGTTTTTTATGGAAATGGTGAGGTAAATCGACAGAACACTCGCTACTGGTCTCAAAACAACCTTCACTGGTATACCTCTTCAAAGGAACAAGGTACATCTCGGGTGATGGTATGGTGTGGCATTTGGAAGGATCGCATCATAGGCCCCCTCTTTTTCGATGAACATGTCACTGGAGGCACCTACCTACGTATGCTCAAGGAAGAAGCATTTCCAAGTGTCTTGAACGAAGAAGGAAATTTCCCAACATGGTTCCAGCAAGACGGCGCTCCTGCACATTACAGCACCCAAGTAAGGGAATACCTGACCAACAATTCCCTGGTCATTGGATAGGACGTCGAGGGCCTGTGGAATGGCCAGCTAGAAGCCCGGATCTCACGCCACTAGATTTTTATCTCTGGGGCCACTTGAAAGCGCTGGTATACACAGAGAAAATTAGGAGTGTTGAACATTTGAGGCAGCGCATTATTGGGGCATGTAACACCATTACTCCTGACATCATTCACCGTGTGCTTGCTGACTGGGTATCACGTCTGAATTTGTGTATTGTAAACAATTGTGGACATATTGAGCACGTTCTGTAAATAAAAGCTTTTGTTTTGCCTTTTTTTTTATTATTTTTCCTATGATGCCGGACTTATGGGACATCCTGTAGAATGTGTACGAAGGATTGTAATGAAATTCCTGAAGCTTATTTATAAAACCTCGTCTCTTCGGCGTCAGGCAGATGTTCTGCAGTCATTAAAGGAGCGAAGATACATAAAATATTAATCATACAATCTTCTTTTGTACAAATTTAATTTGCAACTTATTATTTTTGTATAAAAACACTTTCTTAAAATGTTTTTCTCTTCACCCAAAATGTTTCCCAAACTAACACTTTTCACTAAATTCTGAAGTGTCCTCAGACTTTATTACCCCTTTTATCGTGTATTAGTGGGAGTGGGTAAGGGGAGGAAAAATGTTGAAATTTTTGTAGATGAATGTACTTAGGAAAGTTAGGGTATTGAGTACCCAGTCATAATAAAGTGAAGGCGAATCATGAGACTATTTCTTAACCACTCGTTTAATAATTAATTAGATTTCATTGAAGTTTTCAATATTTTCTTCGAACTTTTTTCCGGGCTGTACAGCTTCGGAAAAAGTTCGCCTAGAAACCGAATTTCTAAAAAGTATAAAATGAATAATTAATATAATGACTGACTGAGTTTTGTTTTTAAAATTTTATTACTAGAGTACCACCAAAAATAAAATATCCAAAACTCAAATTAGTAATTTTTTATGTTTTTTTAGAAAGTTTGTTTCAAAGTAAAGTTTTTTTCTGAAGTTGTACGTCGTTTTTATGCGAATGACATATTGGCTTCAATGATATATGAGTTGCAAAGAAAGAAATCCCGCAAAGCACAAATTAAAGCCAATGTTAAATTTACCTTCTTATTTAATACCATTTTTCTCTTTTAGAAAAAGAAATATTTCAATAAATACTGAAGAAAACGAATGACTCCAACCTCATATGTTAATATTGACACCTATACTACTGTTATTTAACGAGGTTAAGTCAACTTTTGTTATTTAGTATTACGGGTCCTTCAGTGTTCTTTGAATGAAAGATAAATGAAAACCAGTTTCTTACCCGTGTTTGTATTTTTCGAAGGGTGGAATACTGAGTGAAATGTAACTCTTGTTCGATTTAAGTAGCTTGACGTTACCATCGATAATTGGGACTTTTGGGGGCGTCCACACTTCAATGACTTCAGAACGCTTGCAGCCGCGATTGTTGCAGTTACGATAACTTACACAGTACTTTCGTCCGTCTTCTAGTTCACTGTTCTTTGAAAATTGAGGAGGAATAATTATTATTATAAGCAAATTTATAATAATTTTTCATTGTTTATTAATTATCGAATTTAACGGTATATAATCTTAAAAAAATAATTAAAGATTCTGATGTATATTTGGTCTCTATCATAATGATCAATGCACTACCTGAGATTGAATTTTATATATTTATACAGATCTTTGCTTTTCCAAATTTGGGATCATCATCCATGATGTTTAGGTTTGACTTGTTTACAATTTGATAAATGAATGGAAACTCGGGCATCGCATAGCCTTTGTACGAACATTTTTATAATAATGGTAATAGTTTCCGTATTCAGTTAACGAAGCCAGGATGAATTCAATGAGATTAGATTGTCCATCATGTTAATACCCTGATCTGATGATCATATTTCTATCAGATCAATGGAATATTTAAATATCATGATGGAATTTCATTAACACCAGCTGTTGGAGGAATTTGAAACAATTCTTTTTTTTTTTATTATTGATGCTTTTATTTTATATTGGAAATTTTTACCTCACTGCGTACGGTAACCACATATACTCTTATATGGATTATAAATCAATAAGAAAGTTTACAAATTCTCACTCAGACTCTAAGTCGAACCACCAACCTCTGATATTGGTCACGAATACTCTATCATGTTTCTCCACTGCTATAAACAATTTAGGTTTAAAACAAATTTAATAATTATCAAATAGTGTCTGTATAACTATTCTAATGGAATTTTTCCGTCAAAACACAGAAATTATGAAATTTTAATCATAACGCAATGATGAACTCAGTCCATCAATGCGATGAAATTTAACCCATCAGTATTATACAGGGTGTTTATAAAGTCCCTATCTATTTCGTTGAATTAACGGTTTTTATTTTATTTTTGTTGCAGAACCCTATGAAAATGAATGTACAAGAACGTGTGATGGTGGTGACACTTCGGATTAAAGGAAAGAAATGCAAAGAAATTAGAGAGAGGTTTGAAAGAACATTTCACAAGCCAGGTCCTACAGACAAAACAACTCGTGATTTGCTTAATAAATTTAAAAGAACGGGATCTGTTCATGTGAGTCAAGATCTGGAGCATGCTGTAAATGCGGTACGTAATGTTATCGATGAACATCCAAGCATGTCAATTCGCACCACATCACGTAGACTCGGGATACCCAAATCAACTGTCCACAAATTTTGAAATCGACGTTGAAGAAGAGAAGTTATCACATTCAAGTGCTTCATGACTTACTCGTACATGAAGAGGATTATCCAAAGCGAAGTGCAAAGTGTGGCGATCTTGTTGAACACATTCAGAATGAAAATTTAATGGACCACATTCTCTTCGGTGATGAAGCAACTTTCTACACGTGCGCATATGGGCTAATGAAAAGCCAGTTGATTTCTATCAATGGGAACGAGATTCTCATAAAGTTACTGTCTGGTTGGGTATGACCACATCTAAGGTTTATGGGCCCTTTTTCTTTGCTGAAGCTACAGTTACAGGGCTTATTTATCTGGACATGCTTCAGCAATTCCTGGACTCCCAGCTTCATTCAGATGGCATTTTAAACACCGTCGTCTTTCAACAAGATGGGGCACCTTGTCATTACGCAAACATTGTCCGGGAGTACCTAAATGAACGAGTTCCAAATCGGTGGATCGGACGTGGAGGCAACAGGCCCTGGGCCAGGGCCTATTTTAGTGTGCAGTATTGCACACTTTGTGCAATATTGATTTAAAAGTGTGCAGTATTAGATTTCAAAATGTGCAGTATTGATACGTTAGCTTACCAAAAGTAAAGGACAATCTTTAGATTTTAAATAAATGTTACGTTAAGTATCGCACTAACAAATCACAAAATAGTTATAATAGTATAATAATAATAAAATAATACTAGGTATAATAATTTTTGGTTTTCATTTGAATAGAAAGGTTATCATTTGATGAAACCACCACAACTTGCTGAGGCGCTTTGTTACATTCAATGCAAATAATGATGAAGTAATGGCAGTTCACAAACAAATAGCAGATTACTTAACATTGGCAAATATTTCTGAAGAGTACCGTGATGCTGTCAAGATCAGTGGTTCAAAATCACTTTCATTGCTACAAACTGTTCAATATCTTGTAAAAAATCTAGATGACTATGAAACCTTGGCCATTGTGTTTGCCAGAATTGCAGTGTGCACGCCTCATTCTGCCGATGTTGAGAGAATCAGAAGCTTATACAGTCATCTTAAAACATCTGACCACTCCAGCTTGTCAAACGAAACCATCTCTTACAACCTGTATGTCAACATAAATATGCCTGTCCTTACTGAGTTTGACCCACGACCTGCTGCGTCATATTGGATGAAACAATCTCTTCATCGTTCAGTTCATCCAACCAAGGCTAAGGAGCAACAATGGTTTGTGAACACTTTTAGTGAAGCATCAGGAAAACAAAAAATCGCAAAGGAAAAGGAACCTGACTTTCACAGGAAATTTTGAAGTTGTTAATAGTGACTGGACGTAAAGTAACAATGTTCTCTACAGTTGTGAGAGTGTTATTAATTATTTGAAGTCGTATTTTTCTAACAAATAAAGTGCTTGATTTTTGAAATTGTTGTTTTTGAAATATTTTGGGGTGGTAATATCTTCCAATATCTAGTTCCTAGCATAGCTGTAGATCCTGGAGAGTGGGGATCCGGGGGTCAAGACCTCACCAATAAGTCAAGTAGAGGGTCCTACCATACTTGGGACCCCCAAAGTAATTAAGAATTCTGTTATTGAGTGGTCTTAGATTGCAACTAAGCGCACCTTTTTGTGAAAAATTTATCGGGCCCTCGGCGGGCTACGGGCCCCTGCCTGCAACCATTCGTCTCCCTCGCTTGCAATGTGTGCACTATTAAAAATGTCTTAAAATAGGCCCTGCCTGGGCGGCTCGATCTCCTGACCTAACGCTCTTGGATTTCTTTGCATGGGGCTTTATCAAATCAAACGTCTATCAAACGAGGGTTACAGATCCGCAAGATTTACGTGCTCGTATCGTAACAGCAGTTACAAAAATAACCCCTGCCATGCTCCAAAATGTGTTCCGCAATGCTGCTGACAGATTCGAACTCTGTAGAGATACTGATGGTGCTCATGTCGAATCATATGCTTAAGTATTCATTAAATGTACGCCTTCTATTATATTGTTATTGAATTTTACCCTTTTTGTTACGTTTTCACTGAAATAGATAGGGACTTTATAAACACCCTGTACTGCGATAGATGGCATTTCAGTGAAGAGAGTACTTTCATTTTACTGTACGTGAAACGAAAGCGTTCGCTATAAAACCAGGATTCGAACTTCTTCGCGGACACAAACTTAATTAATTATAAAAGCTTAATATATAACTTACTTCAATGGTTCCTTTGCCGTCTGAACAGTCGAATGTAAAATTTTTCAAACTTTTCCAATCCGTCGCCGTGATTTCACACGAAGCTTTCCCCACTTCCGATAAAATACTTTCCACATCATAAGTTATGAAGATGATTTCACTCTCTGGTTTCTTCTCAAGAACATAAATTGAAACATCAGGAACTGGAATAACATTTATATATATATATATATATATATATGCAGGTAGGACACTTGATCGATCGACTACTGATTAACTACATCGTTGAAATTTGCCTGATGTTTGTGAAGGTTCACAACTTAATATTGATGTACTGTTGATGCAACAATGTGTTAATAAAATAAAGCGCTTTCAGTATTTCCAAAATATATTTTCCTAAAAGGTGAGGATATAATGTTGTTTCTTTGTTTACTGAATAATTAATTTACATCAGTACTCATTTTCAACCCCGTTTCGATATCGATATCGAAATTTGAGTAATTTAGATTGCTTTTTTGAAATTGACACATCACTACTATCGTTTCGATAAACAATGAAACGTTCATTCATCGATATTTCATCATCATTATATCGAAACGATATAATGATATAACGATATACATACGGGATGAATTTCACACTTAAACACATAAAATTAATAGATGTTACACATCCACAGAAAAAAATATAAAGCGATTTAGAGGCCTTTGTGTATGGAAGACGTCACTTTTCAGACGAGGTGTCTGACTACACGAAAGTCCTTTAACCGTTTTGTTGCGTAATTCCGATATTTTTGAACAAAACTGTTCGCAAATAACAAAATGACGCAGCGAAAAGGTTATATATATATATATATATATATATATATATATATATATATATATATATATGTGTGTGTGTGTGTGTGTGTGTACGTTCGGGTAACTAAAGTAATTTCAATTTTTATTAAAAGTGTGGAAATCTCGTAATTGGTAAGGGAAGATTTAAGAAGTAAAATCTGGTATTTAAAACATTATAAATAAATAATTAAATATTAAATAGAATCGTGTACAAATTACATTAACACTCCACACATATTTTTCTTTAAATCGCTTGTTTTTGTAACGAAGTAAAGTTATGGAAAAAAGTTCACCTAGAAACAATTTTGAAGACGCAAAAAATTACTACTACTTTTTTTTTTTAATTTATTACTATCATTTCATTATTTATTACTATTTTCGCCGGGGGGGGGGGGGGGGGGTTTGTAGGCGAACTTTTTCTGAAAATTTACATTTTGGTTTACTAATTTGGCATTTTTTTTTTAAAACATAAATTTTGAAATTTATTTTGTTGTAATTTTTGACTTGATATTATATTAAAGGTTACTTTACACGATTCATTTACGTTTACACAAATTTTTACACTTTTACCACTTTTCTTTTAATTTACAATCAATTAAAATGTTTTCTTATTTTAACATAAGAATTGTTTAATTTTGTCCTTTTAAAATTCTCCGAAATCCTCGTATCAAATTTTGAAATTTAACAATTTATTTGAGTTAATTTTCTTTTTGTTTCGTCCTTAAAAGACGAATGAAAGTGTAAAATGAAATAATTCACTATGAAATTAATTTTAAAACTTTCATTGTATAAAAAGACCGAATTCATTATTTGAGTAAACTGTTCCTGACAATTATTTTTATAGGAAAGAAAAGTGGTAAAAGTGTACGACCCTCTTCGCTTCTTCACTCGATCGATAACTGCGAGAAAATAGACGGAAATAAATACAATTCAATTCATCTTCGATCGATTTGGAAATGTTTCGCCAAATTCTTTTACGACTTAAGATAGACTATAAAATAGGAAGAAAAACCCTTCAAAAATAAAATACGCAATTATCTAAAAGGAATAAGGTTTAAAAAAGAAATTTTAGACGCGAAACGTCGTGGAATTAAATCACAAAACCAAAATAAGCATTAAAGGAAATAATGAAGAGAGTAAATTTATAAGAAGTTGATCAAAATATTGAAAATACGTAATTAGAAGCCACTTAAAAAAATAAAAATAAAAATTTTAAAATCTTAACGTCAATGATCATAATATTAAATACCTTCGTAAAGAGCAAGTCGATACATATTAACGTTCGGTTTTACTTTTCTTTACTATAATACTGTATTTTGTAGGCGTTTGTTCACACATTCCTCAGTGTTACATTATATACTGTTGGAAATAAGATTTTATGGTGGTGTGTGTGTGTGTGGGGGAGGGAGTGGCGTGCCCAGGGTGGTTTCCTGGTTGCCCGGAAACACCTGCTAAGATCCTAAATTAATTAATTATTATTATTATTATTATTATATATTATTCAGGTTCGTGCTTCAGGTCAACACTCAGTTGCAGTGTTCACGTCATATTATGTATCAGGCCTACACAAATAAGTGTTTTCGAAAACCATGGATGTCACGAAGGTTCAATTATGGAAACATCCCCTTCTAAAATCCTGGGCACGCCCCTGGTGGGTGGGTGTATGTGTAAATAATTATCACCTAAAGTGAGCCGTGATTTTTTAAGGTCTTAATTTTATCGATGTCCGTTCATATATAAGAATTTAAAATACAGGGTATCATTATTCGACAACGAAAAATGTTCAGCATGCCCAAGTTCGCATATTGCTTACAAACTCAAATGTATACACACTGTCCAGTGTCCAGTGTGCTACAGTACAATGTTTCAGAGCTCCATCGGGCTTCAGGATTCAGGGTATGCGAGTTGAGTGCGAATCCTACGAACAAGATACCTTTTCGGTATACCCTCACAATCTGCCATTGGAGAACATATAGCTTACGAGTCAAGTATACTTTTAATCACTACAACTTTAAGGTTAACAAAAACCAACCTAAGCGGAACTGAATTACTCTTAATGGAATCACTTTACATCCACCATTACAACCAACATCATCAACAAACTATTAACAGACGTCTATAAAATTCAGAACAATAGAAAAGACCTAAAGAAATTAATATGTATCTATTTGGTTTTCATGGGAGCATTTATTTATTTCATTCATTTCAGACTAAAACCAATATTTTAATGTTTTTAATGATTTTTATTTAATTGGTTTTAAACTTTATTTTAAGTGTTTTAACTACTATAAATCACCTTTTTTTTAATTCATTTAATTCATTTTGAGCGCTCAGTAACTCAGTGGTTACGGTGGCGGACTCTGATCGGTGAGGCTCTGATTCGCTTCCGCCTACTGGTTCGCCCTTGGGGTGCACTTACCCCAACGTAGTTTGAAAGTGAGCTTCCTGGATGTTACATTTCCTTTTTGAATTCACTTTACTCCGTGCTGCAATAATATTCGTGTGGCGTATGTATTTTAATTTTTAATGGTTTTAAGTGATATTTTAGTCTTTCTGAAGATAGGAAAAGAATTCCTAAAAGAAACGTTACTTATAATAAATACAATGAAGATACTCTTCCTTTAGGGTTCTCATTCACAAAAATTAAACTTCCCTACAAACAAAGCATCAACACAGACAACGTATGTACGTACAATCGGTGCAGAAAGTCTTCTTACGGCTTTCGATGTAATCGTTCTTGTCTAACTAATTTGCTTGACTTTTTAATGATGTTGTAAATATATATGACGAGAATAAAACGGTAGATGTTGCGTATTTCGATTTTCAAAAGGCGTTCGATAAAGTGCCCCGTAGAAGATTATTAGCTAAACTTCAATCTCATGGAATTAATGGTCATGTTCTCAAATGGATCGAAAATTGGCTTAGTGGACGTAAACAAAGAGTGGTCATTAATGGTAAAGCGTCTGACTGGAGGAATGTAACTAGCGGCGTGCCTCAGGGATCAGTTCTGGGACCAATTCTTTTTATTTATATCAATGACATCGACATAGGAATTAAGAGTATAATTTCAAATATTTGCGGATGATACCAAACTTGGGAGACAAACAAAATCAGCGGCAGAACGTTTGCAGATTCAAGAAGATATTACTAAGTTACTCGAATGGGCAGAAATTTGACAAATGAACTTTAAAATAGATAAATATAAAACGTTGCATTTGGCCAGAAACAATGTTAAAGAAAAGTATTCTGTGGCGACAAAATAATAACGAATGCTACGGAAGAGAAAGATTTAGGTATTATTGTTGTCGACACTGAATCCGAGTAAGGAATGTATCGAAGCGGTTAGAAAAGCAAATAAATTTTAGGATTTATTGGTACATCATTTGAATTTAAATAGAAAAAAACAATGCCAACATTAACATTATATAATTCCTTAGTACGCCCCCCCCCCCTGCAATACCGCGTTCAATTCTGGTCCCATATTTGTGACAGGTTATAGACAGAATGGAGAAAGTGCAGCGACGGGCTACAAAGATGATTCCCAGACTTAGAAACCAATCCTACGCTGCCCGTTTAGAAACGTTAAATTTATTCTCACTCGTAAAAAGACGAATTCGAGAAGATTAATCGAGTTGTTTAAAATGATTAAAGGTTTTGATAATGTCGACGCCGAAAAATATTTCACCTTCCGAAATGCTGATGGGACTCGCGGTAATGTTCTGAAGTTAGTCGGTAAACATCGTAATGCTCATGAAGTTAAACATTTCTACTTCAATCGTATAATTAATTTTTGGAATGGATTGCCGGCCAACGTAGTTCAAAATAATTCGGTGGAGTCCTTTAAAAAGAGACTAGATGTTTATCTTGCCTTAGAACCCCGGTTAGAAGCATTTGTTAGTGCGTAAAATATTGTAGAAATTTCACTCTGATTCTCTCCTATTTACTTCAGAATTTTGAATTATCTCTAAATTTCTCTCCTTGTTTCAACCTCTTTCCTTTGCTTTGCTTTAAAATTTTCATTTGACTTTAAATTTTCTTCCATCTTTTAACTTTCCCCCTTTAAACAGACAACCTCGCGGGACCATCCGTTCTATTGCTGTTTGGTGTCCTTTGTATTCTTTCGTAACTCCGTGTTTCTTACAGGTATATGTCAGTAAGAAACGTCGAGTTGTACCCCACGACTCTTTGAACATACTGTAAAAAACATCATATCAGACTTTCGTCCCTGGCATTGGCACATTTGTGCCGCAGATGTGAAGGTTTCATTTACTATTCTTATTTTAAAATTAATCACGATTGCTACTGCCTCGGGTTCGACAATGAAAATTTATATTTTATTTTAATAACAAATTTAATTTTGCCTTTGTCTCGACTACATTCTGAACCATTCCAATTCCTGGAAATGGAATCGAAGTTTTTATACAGAAATGGACTGAATTTTTCTGAGGAAAACTTTCTTGCATTTTGAAGTCAGAAGGTTCTCCCAATTTAAATCCATGTGTTTATATAGGAAAATAAAAATGAATTTCATTCTAGTAATTCAATAGATTATATAGTTTATTCTATTGGCCATCAGTACTGGGGGTTTTCAAACGAGATCCCGTGATCCTGGGAGGAAAATGATAATCTTAAATCACGGGACAAGCGTAGCAAATCCCGGGATTTCCCGGGTTTTGCAAAGTATTCTAAAAACGTTGTTTCAAGTAGTTTTACGTTAATTTACTACTGTATCTAAAAAATACAAACATAAAGACTATAATGAAAAATTTTTAATAGCACGAATCACATTGCGTTGTACAACTCGAATAGTGCCTATAATATGCCCTGTATGATGTTGTGCATGTGTAATATGACTGGCATTTTTGATGATTGACTCGGACTGAAATCCAGTCATTTGATTTCCCTGAATCGAACATTTTGTGTTTCAGTGGATTTTAATTTCGGTTGATATTTTTTTTACTAAAAAGTAGTTAGAAGTTATAAAAGGTGTTGTGTTCGTATAAATTACCTTATAATATGATATAATTTATTTTGTTGAAGTGCAAAGCTGCAAATTAGCATTGTAGGCATAGCCGCCTAGGCTATATACTGCCGTATTTATGTTTCTGCAGTGTTTGAAATTCAGCCTAGGCTCTATCCTTTATTATATTTATCATTATTGTGTTAAAATATTTATATATTTATATTTAATATTAACTAACTAATCTAGATTTATTTAATACTTAAACATTTTAAGACTTTATTAGCATTATTTTTTAATAATTAAAGAGCGAGTCATATCTGGCATATATTGTTCTTGATATACAAGAATTTAAATCTGATATGGCAAGTGGCACCCCTGCCTTTGAAAAGTCAGTTGCTGTCTTCCCCTCAACAAATGAGAGTATGTCTATGTGCTGTGTACGTGTCACGCTTGCCCGTGCGTCGTTGCTTCCATCCATACGGATTTACCTTTTCAAGTTGTTATATCATTGTAGATAGTCACAAAGAGTATGGATGACGCAGCTAGAAATAATGAATCATTTGCATGGCAATACCTTGAACAACTTAAAAAGCAAGAATCCGTAAAATGTAAAAATTGTAACGCAATACTTCTGTGCAGAGAATGGTCCACCAGTGGGTTGATTCGTCATTTAAGGAATAGACATTCAATCGAAAGACCTGCTACAGCCAAGCGTCTAGCTGAAGATGATGGTGAATCAAGTGATGTGAAAAAGGAGGTCTGTTCGGCAGAAAATAACTACGTTTATGAAGAAGGAGACAAGAGAAGAAATGATAGGCAAAATTGCATCTGTTGATGGATTTTCGATAAACGCATAACAAAGAGTGAGTTCATTAGAAAATCATTAAGTGAAAAGGTTTTCTCGTTGCCAAAAAATCCAAGCCATGTTATGGATCTTGTGTACAAGCAATATAATGTGGCTAAAGAGTGTGTAAATTCAGAAACTAACACAAGGTTAAGCGGAGGGTCCAGGTTTAGTCGGTCTCTCGATGAGTATACATCACTAAAAAATCCCTGTTACCCGAATATTAATGTACAGTTGCGTTCATTATTTTTAAGACACTCTTGAGAACAAATAGTGACACCTGGCATATATTTGTTGTGTGTATTACAAACGGTTGTAACATTTTATGAATGAATCTGGGGTTTAGCGCTGACTGGTTGGTTAACTCATTACCAAATGTCTTTATGTAACACCTTTATGTAACACCTTTGCAAAATTGTCAAATATCATCGTTTAAATGGCTCTATGTTTATTGGTATGAATCACTGTAATAGTTTTATTTTCTGTAATTCTCTCATTTGAGGTGAGAGACCGCCAAGAGTCACAGCTGCAGTGGTTCAACACTTAAGCCGTAACATGGAACTTATTAATACAAAACAATTATATGCATTTATGATGCTGCCTCAATACAAAACATTTTTCGTTTCTAAATAATATATCTCTCACTGATTCTTTATTACTATATCAGTGTCGCTGATCTAGAAAAAGCATTTGCTCCAGATATAACAATGCCATACCAGTAGTATTCATTCAGCTGTCGTCCATTTGCCAACTGGAAGATATTCTAAGCAGTGACGTATGAAACCTACAGATACCCATCAATCTGGTAATGTTATAATGTTATTAAAATGTAATATGCATCAAAACATTGTTTTTCCATTCATAAACCGCCTATATATGTATTTATATATATCAGGTTTTTGTTTTGTCTTTGTTATAACACAAAATAATATCTAAATCTATATTCAATATTAAATATAAATAAATAAATAAATAAGTAAATAAATCAATAAATAAATACAGGGGGATGGGTGGTGCAGGTCGTGGAATTTGCTCAGTGCGCAATAATGCCTACCAAAGGCTTTGTTTTTATACATTGAAACTTCAGTTCGTTCAGGCTTGCCAGCACCATGAACACTGTCATCATGTCCGAAGGTTTTTTTTTAGTTTTTACAAGACCATTTTTTATTCACTTCATTGACATCTCCCTTGTTAATATATATCCCCTTCTTGAATTTATATTTAATTATTCATTTATGTTTCCTTAGTAATATGTAAACCAGAGTGATAAATGGAAATAATTATGTTCTAAAGACATTTGGCAATGAGTCAAACAACCAATCAGCGCTAAATCCCAGATTCATTCATAAAATGTTACAACCGTTTGTAGTACACACAACATATATATGCCAGGTGTCGCCATCCGTTCTCAAGAGTGTCCTAAGAATAATGAGCGCAACTGTACATGCAAGGGATAAGTTTTGAAATTTAGGAATGTTGAGAATTTTTGGTTCTATGATTGCAGAAACTACCGTTGAGGTGGTAGAAATTAAGTTAGCTGAATTTAATCTTTTATTGGGGAAGGATATAGTAGCATGTGTTACAGATGGCGCAAGCTTAATGGTTAAATGTGGCAGGTTAATTAACAGTAAATGTCATCATCACATGTGTTACGCTCATGGCATACACTTAGCTGTATGTGATGTTTTGTACAAAAAAAGTGACACGTCATTAGAGATCGAAGCGTCAGCAGATGAATCTGGTGAATCAGCTGAGTTATAATTAAAGCAGGCGGAAGATGAAGAATTTAACACAGCGACTGATATGGCAATGGATGATTCGATAATAGGTGCCAACGAATTTGTTGATTCAATTGATGATGATATATGTACTGATATAAATATCTTCGCGATCATTAATAACGTTAGAAAAATTGTAAGATTGCTTAAAAACTCCACAGTAAAAAATTAAAATCTACAGAAATATGTTAGAAATGAACATGGTAAGGAACTTATGTTGAAACTCGACTCAAAAATAAGATAGAACAACTTGTTGGATATGTTACAGTGTTTCTTGGAGGTAAAAAATTCTTTTGCTAAAACTAGGATCGACTGTGGAATTGAGCAAAATATTACCGAAAGAGAATTTGAAGCAATTAGGGATATAGTGTCTATATTGCAGCCAGTAAAAGTGGGAGCAGGGAGGTTAGGAAGCAGAGATCCAACACTTTTAAGTGCGGAGGGAGTATTTACGTGTATTCTTGATGATCTGAGTGAACAAAGTTCTCCATTTTCAAAAACAATACAGGAATCTCTCTACAAAAGAATAAAAGAAAGGAGGAGCAAAATATTGGTTGGCCTTATAAAATACTTGATTTGCGGAAAGCTATACAATAATCACGAAGGCGGACAAGGACTACCAACGTTAGCGACCAAAGTCAGCACTATGCGCCGGTAAAGAAAGATACTAGCAAAAATTTTTGATGCAAGAGCTGAAGATTCGAGCGAGTCTCAATCAGAACCAGAGGACGATGTTTCATCACAGCATCAAACAATGACGCTCGCAGAAAAACTTGACGCGGCGATAGAAAAAGTGCAGACAAGGAAAAAATATGATAAAAACAAGAGTAAACATTTAGGAAAAGAGTTTGACGTGTTCGAAGCAACGGGAAAACAAACGCAAAATTTTAATCTAATTTTCGATGCTTTGATGTCCGTTCGGCCCACATCCGTGGAGTCTGAGAGAGCATTTTCAGCTGCGGGACTCTTTATAACAAAGATGCAGATGCGACTTAATGGTCACAGTATTGATTGTCTTTGCTTTCTAAAGAGCGACTTTAAAAATAAGAAAGATTAGTATTGTACTTGAGTTGATAACTCATGCTGTTTGTTTTTGCATATTGGGATTTATCGTTATTTGTCCATATATACGTATTTACAATAAACCGGGAAACCCGAGATCCCGGGACGATGGCTGATTTTGTCCCGGAAAGCAGGGATAGTGAAAACCCCTGAAAGCGAGAAACCCTAACTAGTACGAATACTATTTATCATTCATTTTTGGATACTTGGACTGTGAGATTACGTAGAAATTAGGCAAAGTTTAGGTGCAGAAATTTTTATGAATTTAGCTATTTAAATTAAAAAAGCAACTTTCAATACGAAGTATTTAAAAATTATGTAGTTGAAAATATAAAAAGAAATTAAATTATGAGGGTGCAATCGATTGAAAAAGTCCCGTGGTGGAACCATGTTTCGTACGAATACCAGTAAGAAACGGTTTCACCACAGGACTTCTGTGTGGATTGTACATGTTTATTTTGATTTTCCTATGCTACGGTATATAACATTGTTTCCCAACCAGGAACCAGTGACACTCCGGAGTGTCACAAGTACTTTCTAGGGGTGCCGCGAAGTTTCATGAAAATTAGAAAAATAAGTAATTGAAAATTGAAAATTTATTGAAGGTTTGAAAATTTAAAATGAAACAAAACATTCGCGATTTATTACGTCCATACGGAAACTATATAGGCTGAATTTGAAGTTATGCTGTGTTGAGGGATGGAAACTAAATGGTGAATATTGGAGGACGAAAATCGTCCGGGGTGCCGCGAAAGATGATCAGAAGGCTTTGGAGTTTGGAGTACCTTAAGCCAAAAAATGTTACGAACCACTTCCATATAATATAGCAACTGTTTAAGTTTAAATCTGTAAGCTAGGTTATGTCTGTTTTTCACAGCTTTATTAATGTTTAGCCATTTCTTTTGTAATACATTGAAAACTTCAATATTATATTTTAGGTAAGAAATATACAAGACGATGTACAGTATATAATGTATATACCTTCAAAATTAACTTTTTCGAGGTGTCATTTGTGTTATATATATATATATGATGAATATATATATATATATATATATATATATATATATATATATATATATATATATATATATATATATATATATATATATATATATATATATATATATATATATATATATATATATATATATATATATGGCACTTTTACTGACAACTACATGGAGCATTCCTAAAAGCTTTAAAATCTTACAAATTATTTTTCCGTCCATCAAATTCACTCATGAAGTAGAGTATGAAAATGTGAACACAGTTCACCTTTTCAGATGTTTTCGTCTCTAGGAAATCTAGTAATTTTCCAACTTTTACAATTTATAGAAGGGTCATGCAAAAGAAATTAAAATTATAATTTTTGCCTCTTATTTTTAGTGTCTATTTTATTATGACCAGGCTGTGTATGTGTTTTATTTTTGCTATTTTAGTATGCAAGGAGAGGATTATGAAAAAAAGCATGAACTTACGTTTTTCCAGAGTTGTCACTTCTATGGTCGTAACATTACTATGTTTGGACTGAAAAAGTCCGTACATCTGCCAAGTTGGGAAACAAATTGTTAGTTTATTAATGAGAATAATTGGTAATTGTTGTTAATTGTTTGTTGTTTAATTAATTGTTTATAAATTAATTAAATAATAACTTGGAATTAAAAAGAAAAAACCTTACCCGAAATTTATATTTAGTATTTTCTTGCAATAGTTCGTTGAAAGTATAACTACACACAAGACTCTGACAGTGTTCGTTCCGATCTATTCTTTCACTAGTTTCCCAGGTCCACGACGACCATTTACTTCGTCTTTGTACGACCAATGTTGTGATTCCACACACTGACAGCCACTCTGGAGGAATCTTCCAACTAAATTTCACGGACGTGTCTTGAGGAACCACTTTCAAATCATCAACAACGTTACGAACTGAATCGAAATTTAGAAAAACAACATTGATAGGGAGCGTTACATGAACAAAGTCGAATTTCATAATGTCGACGTTCGACCTTATGTAAGTACAAGGATTTCACATTTTAAATATACATTTCAGATTTGCAATGAAAATGTCTGACCTAACCTAACCAGACTAACCTAACCTAACCCAACATAACCTAACATAACCAATCGTACCCTAACTGGGCATAACATAACGTAACCTAGCCCAATTTAACTTAATCTGACCTAGTTTACACTAACTTTTTAGTATCGACATTATTCATGTCGACATTGTGCAGATCGACTTTGTTCCGCTGCCCGGATAGCGACACTGCTTTTGATTTTTTAAAAGGATATTTCCTGTCAATATTCTTCCTTTTATTCGTTGCGCCCAAAGTATTTCATTAGAAGCTAAACATAAATATTATAAATTATTCGCTCACACACACACACTATATATACAGGGCGTCCCAAAAAAATGTATACACACTTTAACAGCTGATAGCTCAATTGATGTTTCTTTCTTTCCAAGTTAAACCCATTAGAATTAATAATGGCAGTCAGACTAAGCTTTGAACAAAGGAAATTCATTCTAAAATGCTACTGGAAGTGTGAAAACGCAGTTGAAGTGCAAAGAGTTTAGGAGGGAGTTTCAAACAGATCCACCAACGCGACTTACCATCACTCGAATTAGAGATAAGTTTGAAGCCGATGGAACTGTTCAGAATGTCCACAAGAAGCGTTCCGGAAGACCACGGACATCGACAAGCCCCACAAAGCAAGAAAGAGTACTGGAAACGTATCACCAAAGTCCAAGAAAATCTGTGCGGCAAGCGAGTCGTGAGGTAGGAATTTCAGAATCGTCTGTCCAACGCATTTTGAAGCGCTGTCAATGGAAAAGTTACATTCCAAGATTAGTCCATGCTATTAATGAAGATGATGATGATCCGGACCGAAGAGTGGAGTATTGCGAGTGGTACTTGGCACGATGTGGATGTGGATTGGACGAAGGGGTTTCGTAGAATACCCTCCGCGTTCACCAGACCTCACACCACTAGACTTTTTTTTATGGGGATACTTAAAAGACAAAGTCTACGCTATAAAACCTGCAACAGTCGCTGAATTGAGAGCAGCCATTGAACGAGAATGCACACAAATACCAAACGAAATGTTTCGTGATGTTTGCGATTCCATTGCTTCGCGTTATCAGCAGTGCCTGGACCAGAACGGACGTCAGTTTGAAAACAGGCGTTGACAAAACAATTAAATAATGTCTGTAGATTCTATTACATTTTGAAAATGAAATGTATTTTAATAAACACTGCCTTTATAATTATTTAAAGTGTGTATACATTTTTTTGGGACGCCCTGTATATATATACGAACAAAATATATATATTAGGGTGCTTTTTATCATATAGGGGTGAAAACGCAATTACAAATGTTTTGAGTTGCGAACGTTTTATTTTATGAGGACGATCAAAAACATGCTGTATGCAAAATTTCGTTCACATGAAATGATATTTAGAGGTTGCGCAAGGAACGTTTAGAAAATAGATTGTATAAATTGTTTAGCTCACGTTTTTTAACAGTTAACATTACAAATTAGTTGTGCTACTGATGCTACTAATATCATATTTGTTTACTAATGCAGTATAGTTGTAATATACATATCATACAATTCGGTACATTACATTGGTAATATAGGTTATGTTTACAGTAGTATACATCTTTACTTGAAACTTTTTAAAAGCGAGTCGCTTTTAATGGCCTTTGGAAAAGCATTGCGGTGATCTTCAACTACTCGTAATAAATATTGTTGTTGCTCTTCATTTCTTGTTAGTGAAGTGTTAAACTCCCGAATAAGAGCTACTCCTCTCTGCTAACTCATTCACGGCTTTTATATTAAGTACTGCCTTTCGGGCAACCTGTAAATCATTGTCATCTTCCCAAGTGCTTGGATCTTTCTCTAGAAATGTAGAAGGTACATTAAGAATCTGAAACGAGTTATTGGTTCGAGCATTTACGAAGTCTTCCAATCTTAATTCCGTTATATTTGAGCCTGCAGTGGCGTACTAAGCAGGGTGCGAAGGGGGAGGTCCGCCCCTGGTGACAGCCAGGAGGGGGGTGCCATCGGGAGAGTTGAAATACCAGTACAAGTTTTCAAACCAAATGAAAAATTCGCCAAAGTAAGAAAAAAAAATTTAAAATGTTCAAACTATTACAACAGCTTAATGTTAATTTCCACTACAAAATAAATTTTTATTTTTATTGGCAATACAAAATTTACAAACGAAAAATTAAATATTTTATAAAAATTACATCGAAAGGCGAACGTTTGTTGACGTTTTAGTCATCATCATCAGTTTGTTGAGCATAGCCAGCTGGCTGCGACTGACATTCCAAGTCCTGTTCACTTGACACTGTGACTCCACATACATGAGGTATGTTTCATTAAATAATTATGATAAAGCATAAAGTGCTGGTATTTATAACAATATCATGGTACTTATACCAGTGTCCAGTAATTTTTGGCAATGTCATGTGGTATCATAGTGATGTTTAAGTGTTTATAAATGCATCGTCATGATGTTATAATACTCGGTAAATGCATACTGTTAATTTTCATTTTGTCAGTGGTCTAGTTATTTGTGAGCAATGCTCATAGTTTTCTGCTTTTTTAGGAGTCGTGTTTGCACTTAACCCCCCCCCCCCAAATAATAATAATAATAATAATAATAATAATAATAATAATAATCACAGACAATTTGTTCAGTTAATGTATTTCAAGTCGTAATAGTTCATGCTTGTTATGCATGTTCATGCTTTATACCTTTTGATTTTAAAATTTTACAGAAAACATCCACTATGAAGCAAAATCGACCCAGTGGATTCCAACAAAGAAAAATGAAGAAGGCAAGAGAAAAGGTGGCTCAGGCAATGTCCGGATCAATTTTGAAGTATGAGACGCCTTCAACATCAAGTGCAATAGGAGAAAATCCTGAAGATATTCAGCCTGGTGAATCTGAAGGGCAAATACAAGAAGCATCTTCACAAGAGGATTCAAATGAGAGAGAGCAAGGATTGGAGGATGGCAATTCATCTTCTGAAAGCAGTGAAACTGTTGAAGAGGAAGGAGACGCCAGCAGAAGTCCACACCAACAGGAGGAAGACTCTGATGAAGAAGAGGAGACGGATAGATTTCCAATTTATTCTGATGTCGCTGCTTAGCCAATCCCGGTTCCAAATGACTTGAGAGTTGATCTTATTAAGAGGGGAAGTGAACCCTTCCAAAATAGGAATGGACCTTTCAGTGCAGTTCAAAGACAAGGAGAGAAATCCAAAGGAAAGAATCGACAGCTGACCACTGCATTCTATAAGGCTCTGCCAAATGGCGAGAAAGTTTTGAGAACATGGATGGTTTACTCTCCATCAAAAGAAAGTTTGTTTTGTTTTTGCTGCAGACTGTTTGCTCTTGATGACAAAGGAATTGGAACATCCAGCTTTGTCACTGGGTTTCAAGCATGGTGGAAGCTAAACCCAAAGGTGTCTGACCATGAGGCTTCTGAGCAGCATCTCTCATGCCTGGAGAAATGGAAGACCTTGGGAGCAGGGTTGAAGCTTCAAAAAACCATTGATCAAGTTCATCAAGCAACAATGGACAAGGAGAGAAAGAAATGGAGGGATATTTTACATCGCGTCTTGGACGTAACCTTGTTTCTGGCTCACTAGATCTTCCTTTTCGTGGTCACAAAGAGGACATGTCATCAGCAAACAAAGGAAACTTTATGGAATTGGTAGAGTTGCTGTCAAATTATGATCCAGTTTTGAAAGAACATTTTGTAAGGATTAAGCATTCTATTCCATCTGGGAGGAGAGTGCCTTCGTATTTATCTCCAAAGATTCAGAATGAGTTCATTTGCCTTTTGGGGAATTACGTCAAAGAGAAAATAGTGGCTGATATCAAGAAAGCAAAGTATTTTGGGATTCTTTTTGACTGTCTGTGTCTATTGCTTCATGTGAAAGAAGTTTTTCCAAATTGAAATTGATAAAAAGTTTCTTTCGCTCGACCATGAGTCAGACAAGATTGACAAATCTAGCTTTGCTTTCAGTTGAACATGAATATGCAAAGAAGGTGAATTTTGATGAGGTCATTGATCAATTTGCAGAAATTAAGGCTCGAAAGCAGAGACTGTGAATCCTCTGTATTTACCTTTGAAGAATAGGCTGAACGTTGAGACTGGATTTCCTGTGTTTTTTGTATAAAATAAAATGCAGCATTACCTATTCACTGAATTTTTAATGTCCTGCATTCTACTTATTTCCAATTTGTTTATGACAGTACTGTACTGTTTAAAAATCTACTTGCAAACATATATTTTTCTGTGTGTTTAAATTTTAAAATTATTTATGGGGGGTGCCAAAGGAAGGATCCGCCCGGGTGCCAAATACTTTAGGTACGCCCCTGATTTGAGGTATCTGAAATCATCACCCGACGGAGTGGGTCTTCCAATCCAACTTTACCGATGATTGCTTCAACCATTCTTCACTTGGTGGATAGGGGTAGACGATGATCAAAAAACGCCATTCCAACTAATACCTCACTAAGGTACCAAAGATGCTTGCTTAGCGATGAAAGCGCAGCTGTTTTAACGTTTGGATTGTCATAATTTCGTAATTCTTTTAGAAGTTGTAGATCATTTGATGCAGCAAAAGTAGAAAGAGGGCACTCGATCCATGCTGTAACATAAAACTTACAAATTAATATATTTATTTCGCAAAGATTCATCCATAATTTGTCTGTGGTATGGAAGGAACTGCGGGTACTTGACGTGGACGGTAAAGAAAACTGCTCACGAAACATCCACATTTTTAGTGAGTACAATGCTCTTGCCATCCAGCGTGCAAGGTGAACTGGTCCCGGTGCCCGAAACCGAATGCCTTGCGGTGGTACTCCTCCTAGAAAGATGATGACTAATTCTAGCATTTATTTGTAGTCATCTCGGGGCAATTGTTTTTGAATGGCCCTCTTTGCAAAGCAAATGATCTTTTGCTTCCAGCCATTAATCCTCTTAAATATGGCCTCATCATTAACACCCGTCGTATAATCATGGAGCCGAATGTTTGGCCAGTAGTCTCGAAAAGAGCTGAAAATCGTGATATTAGGCCCTTTTGACACATCTGCACAACCGAAGTAATACTTTTTCAAGGATCAGTTCGTGTATATGACGGCCGCATGCGATGTGAAGCACTTTTTTATTTAGTTCACGCTCTACTAAAGTGCAGACACCACCAAACGTTCCAGTATTCACTGCGGCCGTATCAAAACAAAGTCCTTTTACCTGATCACGTAAGTTCCATTCGTCAACTGTTTCTATAATGATACGGGCCATTGCATCAGCCTTTGAGTTCGGTAGCTTCGGAATTGCGAGTAATTTGGTGCAGTTTTCTCCAGATACAAGAATGGGCAAGCGATCTACATTTTCCCTACCTATCAAATCTGGCATCATTTTCCCGTCCCAGTGCAATAGAAGAGGAACCCCAGGAGAAAATGAACGTCGGATTTCTTCAGCTAAGGTCTTCCGATGCTTCATCCTCTGCATCCTGATGGCAGTGGGACTCAAAGAAAGTTCATGGACATTGGTTCCTACCTGTTTAGAAAATGGAATAAGTCTTTGTCTTCTTGTATGGATATTAGGTTTATGGCTTGTTGGTGAGCGATGTCAAAGAGATTGGGCAAGTTGTCTTGAAACTCTTTTCTCTGTTTCAGAGCAGTATCGGATTCCCGAGCGATGCTTTTCTTGAGGTTTTGCCATTTCGAGTGAAGTTTTTCGAGCTTTTTATTCACATCTCGCTCGTATGACGTAGGGATTCTTGCTTTATTCCAGACATCAAGGATCGAATTTGTTGTTATCTTAATACTCTCCTTCAATGTTTTTTTCTCAACATTATGATGATATAAAAGAAGAGCGAGGATATCACCTATCGATGGAAGTTTATTTTGAGGGAGTTCAGGTATAGACTGCCCAACGAGCCAAACTTTTGTTTTTTTACGAGGAGATGGTTTAACTGTTTTGAACATGATTATTTCATTAACATAAAAAGCCTGAAATACAAACAAATAGATGAATAAACCACTCCAGAAATATACACAAAAAACTTCTGTAGTGAACAATTTTGCAGATGCAAGCAGCACTGACGATAACAGGTTTGTGCTGGTTAGGACGGAGTGACAGTGTTGATACGCCAGAAGGGAAACTTTACTGCGCATGCGCAACCTCTAAATGTTGTCATATGAAACTCATATTCTACCACAAGGGTTTTATATACTAACTGCACAAAATGGTAGGGTCAGACAATCACATATTAATACTTCATATTTTCGAAGCATCCTAATATAACTTATATATATATATATATATATAAAATAGCATAAAAAATTTTGACATATAATTGAGAATTTTATATACAGGGCGTCCCAAAAAAATGTATACACACTTTAACAGCTGATAGCTCAATTGATGTTTCTTTCTTTCCAAGTTAAACCCATTAGAATTAATAATGGCAGTCAGACTAAGCTTTGAACAAAGGAAATTCATTCTAAAATGCTACTGGAAGTGTGAAAACGCAGTTGAAGTGCAAAGACAGTTTAGGAGGGAGTTTCAAACAGATCCACCAACGCGACTTACCATCACTCGAATTAGAGATAAGTTTGAAGCCGATGGAACTGTTCAGAATGTCCACAAGAAGCGTTCCGGAAGACCACGGACATCGACAAGCCCCACAAAGCAAGAAAGAGTACTGGAAACGTATCACCAAAGTCCAAGAAAATCTGTGCGGCAAGCGAGTCGTGAGGTAGGAATTTCAGAATCGTCTGTCCAACGCATTTTGAAGCGCTGTCAATGGAAAAGTTACATTCCAAGATTAGTCCATGCTATTAATGAAGATGATCCGGACCGAAGAGTGGAGTATTGCGAGTGGTACTTGGCACGATGTGGATGTGGATTGGACGAAGGGGTTTCGTAGAATACCCTCCGCGTTCACCAGACCTCACACCACTAGACTTTTTTTTATGGGGATACTTAAAAGACAAAGTCTACGCTATAAAACCTGCAACAGTCGCTGAATTGAGAGCAGCCATTGAACGAGAATGCACACAAATACCAAACGAAATGTTTCGTGATGTTTGCGATTCCATTGCTTCGCGTTATCAGCAGTGCCTGGACCAGAACGGACGTCAGTTTGAAAACAGGCGCTGACAAAACAATTAAATAATGTCTGTAGATTCTATTACATTTTGAAAATGAAATGTATTTTAATAAACACTGCCTTTATAAGTATTTAAAGTGTGTATACATTTTTTTGGGACGCCCTGTATATGGGAATGAACTCAGAATGGTTCCCTGAGGTTTTTTTATGATACACACAGACCGTGCATGGAACAAGGAACTCTTCTGGGATAATTAAATCCACTATAGTCCGAATAAGTAATGGTAAATGACAAATACCATAGTTTTTCTTTTTCATGATGCTAGCCCGACGTGGGCAACGGGTTACTCGCAAAGAGGTCCCATAAATATAGCTTCCCTCACCAGCTATCTGCAAAGCAGACAGGATCCAGCTTTGGGACATGGATCTAGAGTTTAAAGCAGCCTAGCCCAGCTTTGCAGATAGCTGGTGAGGGAAGCTATATTTATGGGACCTCTTTGCGAGTGACCCGTTGCCCACGTCATGAAAAAGAAAAACTATGGTATTTGTCATTTACCATTACTTATTCGGACTATAGTGGATTTAATTATCCAAGAAGAGTTCCTTCTTCCATGCACGGTCTGTGTGTATCATATATATATATATATATATAATATATATATATATATATACACAGTGGTGTAGTGCTGTGGGAACGCGTGGGAACGGCGTTCCCTTACTTTTTTGGTAGACGGAACGGCGTTCCCTCACTATTTCAAATAAATCCGAACTTACAAATCTAACGTCATGAAATTTTAATTCCCACCCCTAGAAGAAATATGAGAAGGAATCATTAACTGTTTCATTTCTTTTAGCTTCGACTGAGGCAATGCTAGCCTATAAAGATCTGGTGAAACAGTCACCACGGCGTACCAGTTGTTAACTTTTTTTAGTTAATCATTCCAGTTGTTAGCTATTTTTATTGATCGTACTGGATGTCATATATCTAATGACACTGGAAATACTGCATCTTCAACCTTGGATATATCCTAATATCCAGTGCATATGACCTTAAAATATCCCTGAAATTGGTCAGATTTCAAAAGATTTCCCGGGGGCTTACAGTGCCCCCGGAACCCCAGCTGTATGGGCTCGCCGCGCTCGCCATTGTCCCCCCCCCGCATCTGAGTAACACTTTCAAAATGCGTTCCCTCACTCCTTTATTTAGCACTGCACCACTGTATAATATATATATATATATATATAATATATATATATATATTATATATATATATATATATATATGAACAGAAGGACCAACGCAACGGCGAACATTTTCATTTATTTTTTGTACTTCAGAC
Organism: Bathynomus jamesi; assembly: GCA_023014485.1. Lineage (NCBI taxonomy): Eukaryota > Metazoa > Arthropoda > Malacostraca > Isopoda > Cirolanidae > Bathynomus > Bathynomus jamesi. The sequence continues at coordinate 73,051 of JAJOZX010013911.1, forward strand.
GTTTCGACAAATCTTTTGTCATCATCAGTGAATTAAGTCTTAAAACCTTAAAACAAAAATAAAAAGTGAAAATTACATCAATACAGTATTAAAACCATTAAAATTAAAACCTTAAAACAAAATGAAAATTGCATCAATACAAAATTAAAATCATTAAAATTTCATCACTACAAAAATTAAAATTAAATTAAATCACCTCAATAGGTAAATACACAATGTTTACATCAACCTCCATACTTGGCAAAGCCTTAGAGAAAACTGTATGGTCAGAGGATTAGAAAGTATATGTCTATGAGAATCGGTTGGTTAGTTAAAAGAGATGTAATTTGTAAGATGAACTATTATTGTTAATGGAGGGTTTGTTTCTATAGATGTACAAAGATTCTAAAATTCGGAGTTCTGTGAGGTTATTGGATCTAGTTAAAATTTCAAACTGAGTTTTGTGAAGGGGATGGTTGTTTTCATTACTATGGTTTCTAATTGCGGATTGTGGAGGGCTACTGGGGGGACGGTTGGTACGGACTGACGAGCCCAAATGTTGAGAAAGGCGCACCTCCAGTTGGAGTTGAGTGCTGCCAATATACGCAGCCTTACAGCTGTCGCACGTGTATTTGTACACAACATTGGGGCATACAGTTTTGGGGAATTCATCTTTGAACTTTAAAAATTTTGATAATTTAAGTGGGTTGACGAAGGCGAATCTAAAATTTATTTGCGGATAACTAGACTTGAGCAGTTTGGACAATTCACCTCGAATACGCAATGATAAATAACCATAAAAAGGTAATTTAATATATCTGGTTCTTTTTGTACTGTAGTTATGGGGAGTTTAGTATTAAAAGTGTTATTTAAAAATTTCTTCAATTGGTTATCAAATAGATTAGAAGGGTAGTAATTGTTAATAGAGTACTGTCTTAAAAATTTAAATTCTTCGTTTAACGAAAAGTAATCCGAATAAATACGGTAACTTCTTGTTAATAATGTTACTATAGCACTAATCTTATATTTATAAAACATACAACTTAAATAATTGGTTCCCAAGCCAGTAAAAGTTTGTTTTCGAAATAGTGAAGTTTGGAACTTATTATGAGCCCGTTTAACTAAAACATCCAGGAAAGGTAAACTATTATTTGTTTCGTTTTCACATGTGTTCTTAATATTACTATGTTATTTATTAAGATAATTAAGAAAAAGTTTTACGTGTGAAGGATGGTTAAATATTAAGAAAGTGTCATCCACGTATCTTCTGTAATATATGGGTTTAAAACTATTAGGACAACTTTTCAACCAAATTTCTTCGTAATGGCAAAGAAATGCATTTGCTAGTGTTGGGCTCAACGGGGAACCCATAGCTACCCCATCAATTTGGCTGTAAAGGTTGCTATTAAATAAGAAGAGATTATCAAAACACACTATTTCGAGAAGGTTTTTAAATTGAGTCTGAGTGAGGCCATTAATAAGAGTATTATCAGTAGTGAATAACTTGTTTAGTATGATATTTAATGTTTCTTTTAACGGGACATTAGTAAACAATGACGAGACATCAAAACTGGCCATAGTAAGAGAATCGGCATGATTGATCTCTTTTATCTCTTTAGCAAAATCAAACGAGTTGTTAATAGAATAATCATTAAAGGTGAGTTTTGAAAGCAAGGGAACGAAGAATTTGGCTGTTATAATTGAATGTACCACAGGCCGAAAGAATAGGTCTTAGTGGGAAATTTGGCTTATGGACTTTAGGTAAACCGTATAGAATTCCTGGATTACAACCAGAAGCAAATAATAAGTTCTAAATAATAAGTTCCAAATAATAAGTTCCAAATAATAAGTTCCAAATAATAAGTTCCAAATAATAAGTTCCAAACTTCACTATTTCGAAAACAAACTTTTACTGGCTTGGGAACCAATTATTTAAGTTGTATGTTTTATAAATATAAGATTAGTGCTATATTAACATTATTAACAAGAAGTTACCGTATTTGTTCGGATTACTTTTCGTTAAACGAAGAATTTAAATTTTTAAGACAGTACTTTATTAACAATTACTACCCTTCTAATCTATTTGATAACCAATTGAAGAAATTTTTAAATAACACTTTTAATACTAAACTCCCCATAACTACAGTACAAAAAGAAACCAGATATATTAAATTACCTTTTTATGGTTATTTATCATTGCGTATTCGAGGTGAATTGTCCAAACTGCTCAAGTCTAGTTATCCGCAAATAAATTTTAGATTCGCCTTCGTCAACCCACTTAAATTATCAAATTTTTTAAAGTTCAAAGATGAATTCCCCAAAACTGTATGCCCCAATGTTGTGTACAAATACACGTGCGACAGCTGTAAGGCTGCGTATATTGGCAGCACTCAACTCCAACTGGAGGTGCGCCTTTCTCAACATTTGGGCTCGTCAGTCCGTACCAACCGTCCCCTCAGTAGCCCTCCACAATCCGCAATTAGAAACCATAGTAATGAAAACAACCATCCCCTTCACAAAACTCAGTTTGAAATTTTAACTAGATCCAATAACCTCACAGAACTCCGAATTTTAGAATCTTTGTACATCTATAGAAACAAACCCTCCATTAACAATAATAGTTCATCTTACAAATTACAGCTCTTTTAACTAACCAACCGATTCTCATAGACATATACTTTCTAATCCTCTGACCATACAGTTTTCTCTTAGGCTTTGCCAAGTATGGAGGTTGATGTAAACATTGTGTATTTACCTATTGAGGTGATTTAATTTAATTTTAATTTTTGTAGTGATGAAATTTTAATGATTTTAATTTTGTATTGATGCAATTTTCATTTTGTTTTAAGGTTTTAATTTTAATGGTTTTAATACTGTATTGATGTAATTTTCACTTTTTATTTTTGTTCTAAGGTTTTAAGACTTAATTCACTGATGATGACAAAAGATTTGTCGAAACGTCTGAAGTACAAAAAATAAATGAAAATGTTTGCCGTTGTGTTGGTCCTTCTGTTCATCTGTAAGCTCCGTTTCCATAAGGAGAAGTCAATAGCTTTGATATATATATATATATATATATATATTCCGATCAGGAAGATCATGGCTATCACAACTTATAGAGCATTATAACAATATCCTAGATGCACCTGAAGGCAATGAAAACTATTATGTCATATACACGATTTTGCTAAAGCTTTCGACAAATGCGATCGTGGTATAATAGCACATAAAATGAAACATATGGGAATAACAGGCAAAGTGGGAAAATGGATCTACAACTTCCTCAGGAAACGACTACAAAATTCAAGGTGTATCATCATCAGAATCAGAAGTACGCAGCTCAGTACCATAAGGTACAGTGCTGGCCCCACTCCTGTTCATTGCCATGCTAACAGACATAGACAGTGGAGTAGTGGAGTAAACAGCAACAGTATAGTAACATCATTTGGGGACGATACAAAGATCAGCAGAAAAATCAGCGATGCAAATGAAGTGGAGGCCTTGCAGAGGGACACGAACAAAATATACAAATGGTCAGAAGACAACAATATGACATTTAACATCGAGAAATTTCAGCGCTTGAGATATGGCAGAAATGAGGAACTTAAACAGACTGCATATTATGCTCCAGATAGACAAGAAATTCAGAGAAACACGAAAGCGGTCGACTTGGGAGTAATAATGACCGATGATGCCAAATTTGACACAAAATCAGATAGCAATAAACAAAGCAAAAAGAGTCGAGGGATAGGTACTAAGAACGTTCAAAAGGAGGGACAAGACAGTAATGATTCCCCTGCTGAGAACACTGATCATACCAAAACTTGAATACTGCTCAGTTTTGACGTCCCTATATATAAAGGAAGAAATTAATAAACTAGAAGAAACGCAGAGGCATTTCACAGCAAAGATTGATGGCTGCAAAGAACGAACTCAGCTACTGGGAAAGACTACGCAAACTAAATCTGTACTCCCCAGAAAGAAGAAGAGAGAGGTATACTATAATCTACATATGGAAAATGATCGAAAAACTGGTACCAAACCTCAAACTGAATCCAATTACCATCCAAACAAAGCTGGAAAATATGAAAGACAGAATGTGTAGTGTTCCCAAATTAAAAGCCCGACAAGGGACCTCCTCAACTCTGAAGGAAAATAGCTTGGTCGTAAGGGGGCCAAGACTTTTCAACTAGCTTCCAAAGGACCTCAGAATCGTTACAGGGATCAAAGTTGAAGTCTTGAAGAGAAGACTAAATGCCTGGCTCAGGACGGTACCAGATGAGCCAGGTGTACCTGGCTATGTACGGTGGAGAGCGCAAGAGAGCAACTCGCTCTTCCACCAAGCCAGGACTAGAGGCGGGGCCGCCAGCTTGACCTTCGTGTGAAGAAAGACCGACGCACGGAACCCTAACAAGGTTAAGAAGGTTATATACTCGTGTGTGTATATATATATATATATATATATATATATATATATATACAGGGTGTCCCATAAGTCCGGCATCATAGGAAAAATAATAAGAAAAGGCAAAACAATCGCCGAAGAGACTTATTGGGACTTCTGTTAAAATGAGCCAGGATAGCAGTCGCTGTATCATCGTCAGTGGACCTCCTTGAAGGTCCACTGCGTGGTTTATCTTCGGCCTCTCTTTGACTCCGATTTCCTATGAGTAGAATTATCTGGATTCGTTCTTCCTTGCTCACAGACATTATGGCCTGTAGAAAGAGAAAAATATGAATTATGGTTTGTAGAAATAGAAAAATATGAATTTCTCCTATGATGCCAGACTTATGGGACACCCTGTGTATATATATATATATGTTTGATTGATTTATTTATTGATTCAGATACGCATACATTAATGACAGAATTGAATCATGTTTCATGTTACAAAAATGTTTAAGGGAATATGAAACGAGAGAATAATTACAAAATGATACTGAAACATTACTCAAGTGGGATGGTGACAACAATATGAAGTTCAACGAAGAAAAATTCCAACTTCTAAGATAAGGTAACAAGAAGGTGCTACAGAATAAAGGACACCAAACATTGCGAGCTAAACAGATAACACAAAACCCTCAAAGAACTTTTACGTCTAATATAGAGGAAACGAAAGATGAAGACTACTGGTCTCGACTACTTTCCCTAAAACGAAGACATCGGAAACCAATTCCCTCTTCCACCAAATACCGCAAATGAAGCGGGATACTTGACGCTGAACCGTCGTTCAAAACTTTCAAAAGGTGCCGTAAGATATATATATATATATATGATGAATAAAACCACGAAGGAAAGGAAACACAAAATGGTGCTCAAGCGCTCAGTGCTCAGTGTTCCTGAGGATGTCATTAGACGAAAGCGCTTGAGCACCATTTTGTGTTTCCTTTCCTTCGTGGTTTTATTCATCATAAATATTTTTCACGTGTTACCTTCGTGAAATAATTTTCATATATATATATATATATGAATGTTGCAGTAAAAACCCAAAATCCGTCAAAAACAAGTTTTACTTGTCAAAACTAGAAGCCACGAAGGTCGTTCGCTGAAACTAGTATTACCTAGTCAAAACTAGTTCCACCTAAGGCTGTCGGGGAGAACCCGAAATATACGACTCACACGGTTTACTAAACCTACTTTTAACCTACTTTTAACTAACTGAATGCCCGGTTAGGTCAACTGTATGCCCTTGACGATTAGTTAGGTTAAGTCGTGATATTTTCGTTGAAACTGACGAAAATATCACGACTTAACCAATCGTCAAGGGCATTCAGTTGACCTAACCGGGCAGTCAGTTAGTTAAAAAGTAGGTTTAGTAAGCCGTGTGAGCCGTATATTTCGGGTTCTCACTGATAGCCTTAGGTGGAACTAGTTTTGATTCGGTAATATTAGTTTTAGCGAACGACCTTCGTAGCTTCTAGTTTTGACTGGTAAAAACTGGTTTTGACGGTTTTCGGGTTCTTACAGCAACATATATAAGTAAACTTAAATATATATATATATATATATATATATATATATATATATATATATATATGCACACACACACACACACACACACACACACTTCAGCTATAAAATTACACGATTATTTTTTATTTTAGTATATAAAGTTTATGAATATTGAATACGTTGAAATTGTGGAAGATATTTGTGATTTTATATGAATAAAATTATTTCTTCATACTTAGTAAAGGGACGAGAACGGAAAATTGGAAGTGAAATAGGCGAGGAACAGAGATTATGGCTTATATAATTTCACAAATTTATCTTACAGATTTTTCTGAATTTTTTAATTTTTTATCAATATTTGTATCATTATTATTTTAACATCGTTACTTTATAATAACTTTGATTAAAATATTAACTAAGAATACTCGCATGCTTTCTTCGGAGGAAATGTCTTGCAAGCTTGATTTGGACAGTGAGGCGAAAAACTTTGAGAAGAAAATGGGTTGACGCAGATTTTAATTGGAATGATCTGGCTCCACTCGGAGAAGATCCGTTCCTTCTTTACAGCTTTTTCTCTCTGTGTTGGATTCTCTCCTCCACAGACTTTGGACTTCATCTGAGGATCGGAATTAATAATTAGTTACACGTGATAAAAAGAATGAAATTCCTTTCACTCATATATGGTGGAAAGGTGGCTAAAGATAAAAAGCTTAAAAATTTATTTCCGCACCTTCGGCTTCATATATAACCTTTGGTTAGCTTCCGCCCGAATTGTTCATTCTGACGAAGGTCAAGTTTTTCACTCCATCTTAGACCTACAGTTTAACGTGGAATCCGAACCACGCCCCATCAGCAGCCCAGCGTTTTAACCACTAGGCCACCTAGGGTACCCATTTATCTACCAACCACTTTCTTTATTGTGTGGAAGGATGAACAGCTGGGTTTTGCTGCGCGCCGGCTGCCGTCGGGTCTCGAACCCGGGGCCGATGGATTCTTAGTCAGCGAAGCTAACCACTACACTACTGAAACGCATATATATATATATATATATATTATATATATATATATATATATATACAGGGCGTCCCAAAAAATGTATACACACTTTAACAGCTGATAGCTCAACTGATGTTTCTTTCTTTCCAAGTTAAACCATTAGAATTAATAATGGCAGTCAGAC
>JAJOZX010013912.1:0-85702 GCA_023014485.1 Bathynomus jamesi
TTACCCCATCGATCGCTTTCGTGCTTCTCTGAATTTCCTGTCTATTGTATGAACGGGTTTATTATATCTTTTTCTTCATTATTAATTTACGCTTCTTCCTACTTTACTATATCTCTATTGCTCTTTATATAGTTTCCGGTAGCGACGCCGAGTTCTGACTCTAAAAGACCGTTACAAAACGAAGGGGGGGGGGAGGGTATTAATACTCTTATTTAACACTTATTACGTTTTATTAATTTCGAAAGTGGTTTAGTTAATTAGGGGATATGCGAGTATGAAATCTTACTAAATATATTTCGTCGGAGAGGGACACACACAACTTATTTATTCTACGTTACATTTTGCCCAACTACGCGTAACGCGTTCTGCTCAAGACTGAAAAACCGTTATAGGTATAGTCCACTCTCAAGCCTATTCAGTATTACCAACCCTACCATTTTAAACAATTTGTTTCATAATTATTAGTAAATGATTTACATTAAACATTATCTTATTTAATTAAACAAAATTTAATATTCTTAACTAAGCATTACTACACTCGCATCACCCCCTTGAAAATAAGTTTTTCCATTAGGAAAACTTATTAATATCGTTTAACAATGTCAATAAATTTATTCAACAAACTTATTTTGCAATTTTTTTTTTTTTTTTTAACACTTATTCAAAGTTTAGAAATAGACAAGAAATAATAGAATGACAATTCCCATACATATATTGTATCATTTATAAAAACCGGAAACTTTATAATTTTCACATTTGCATAAAATAACATTTCACTCTAATAATTAAATTACAACCTATAACTAATCTATACATGCCAAAAAAAATAACAGAAAATTTCTTACAGTGGCTACACAAATCCCAAGTTCACAATCTATTCCCGCGATTTCTCATCAACGATCGCTTTACATTCGAAACAATTATTTGTATAGTTATACAGTTACTATCAGGCAACATAGAAAAAAATAAGAAAAAGTTTACATAAAATTCTGACCAAGAGCGCACATACTACTTCACGAAAAACAACAACATATGGGCAATAATCGGACCCTTTTCACTTATAATTTCATTAGATAATAATCAGTACATTTGTTTGCTGGACGTTGTTTAGATGACACTCCGCACGCTGACAACGGATTTCAATTTTCAATCGCAGCTCTCCTACTCACTTCGCTAGAATGCAAGGGATTGCATCAATCAATATGCAACAGGGCAGCACGCTATAATGGTTCCGCTCTCTCTCCAATGGCGAAAAAAAAAAAACAAGAGACGTCCAATTCTAAAAGGATCAGGGGGGGAGATATCTGAAAGCGGGACCACGCGCTGGAATTGGACGGAATTTGCAATTCTAGAAGTCGATGAAGAAACTCGCCTTGTCTCATCTCCTTTTGTCGGTGAACGCTGCTCTTCCTACGTCCAGCTGAAAGACTCTTCTACTGGCAACAATCAAACGATGACTCCGCCGTAGGCCGTTTCCCAACGAACCTACTGTATGTCTGTATGGACAGTACAGTCGTAGGCGCCCGTTCAAGCTCAAGTGGCTTGTCTACCGCGCGCTTTGTTGACACATATTTAGCGAAGCATTCGAGCAACGTGACCAGCTACTGCCCGAAAAATACCAGTAGACCATCTTCAATCGAAATTTTCGTGTGCCAAGACCCTGCAGACGTAAATTTCTCTTCTCTTCCGGAACTGTCCTGCGCCAAGTCCATGCGCATTCGGTTCCTCTCTTAAAATTTTGCATTTAGATATTTTAATAATCGAAATAAAATATTCATTAACGCTATTTGTTATTATACCGGGTTTTAAGAATTTTAATGGAAATACTAACACGTGGGTAAGCCTCACAAAATATGATGTAAGAGGACCACCGCTAGCACCAGATGTAGTGAACGGTTTATTATTTCTTTTGTTCATTCTTTACTTATTTAATTAAACAAAATTTAATATTCTTAACTAAGCATTACTACACTATCTGGAGCATAATATTCAGTCTGTTTAAGTTCCTCTTTTCTACCATATCTCAAGAGCTGAAATTTCTCTCTGTTAAATGTCATGTTGTCTTCTGACCATTTGTATATTTTGTTCGTGTCCCTCTGCAAGGCCTCCACTTCATTTACATCGCTGATTTTTCTGCTGATCTTTATATCGTCCGCAAAGGATGTTACTATACTGTTGCTGTTTACTGTCTATGTCTGTTAGCATGATAATGAACAGGAGTGTCTCCGAGCAACTGATACAACGACCAAACCAACCAAACCAACTTCTTAATTTCTTATGATATATGGTCGGATTATGAATATGGAATACTTCCCTGTCCTTGATTGCTCCTATTAAAACTTGAGATTATTAGATATCCTCTAGGTCAAGGGTCGCCAATTGACTAACCGCGGACGGATTTTACACGGACAGACAGGAATAAACCAATAGACTGATTAGCCTTTAGGATATACTTTAAAATATAGACAAACTTTGACATTTCGAAAGAATCCGAATAAAATTTCTCCTATTCTTTTTCTAAAGGTTAAGTTCAGTTTTGATTCGGGACATTAAAAGTGGTGATTTTAAGTTGATTTCGATAATGTCGACCACATTACGAAAACATTCCGGAAAACAAAAAACGTCTCGGTCGAGGACCTCGGTAGATATGTACAAATGCAGAAATGGTGCCGGAGTGTTTGCGCCAAAATGTGTTTGTTTTCCATCGTTTTTCGAGGGGGACCAAAAAGGTACCTTTCGACTACATTAAGTATTTTAGGTTCTATAAATCTACCTTAAAGTTCAACTAATCTAACGTAAACTACCTAACCTAAAGTAGAAGTAAAAGAATGTAGTGCCCAGGTTATAGGCACCACTTTTGTAGGCTCCCAATTTGGGAAATAGGCTGTTAGTCATTGATGATATACTGTAGTATGTATGCTGACGAAGTAATTTTTTAGTTGATTAATGTTTAGAGTCACCCTCTGATCTTTCGATCAAAACAAGAAAAAAGGATAGACTTCGTTTTTTCTTTCAACATACTCGTGAATAAATGTTCACAGTAAACAGTATTACATTTGCACTGATTAACAGATAAGGTACTTATGCCAATATAAAAAGTTACCAATGGTTTGTTATGTCATGAATTATTCGTTAGTATGAATGCACAATGTCAGAAAGAACAATGGTGTAAATTATATTAAACTGTACAATACTGCAGCAATAACTGTTAAACGCAATATTTTATATATACTACGAGTTCTAAATAGAGAGACAAAGAAAAATAGAATTTAGACTAACTGAGCGTAGTCCTATAGGCCTAGGTGCTTCCATGTCAATAAAAAGAATCTACCTTCAGCAGAAATACAATAGGCGAAGGAACGAAATGCGGGCCTATACACAAGAATTGTCACTGAATTAAAGTAGGTGCGGTACGAGTGACGGCCTCTTCACCAAAGACCAATCACAGCTTTTAAATAGGCGAAAGGCGAGTATGGGCCTATTCACACAAGTATTTACGCGAAGTTAAAAAACGAAGGTGCGAGAGCGACTATTCAGACAAAAACGTGCGAGGGCGAAAACCTTTTAAGGTTGACCTCCTCTCATGACCTTCGATACGAACTTGAAATAAGGTCTTCAAATTGTAGGTCCAAGAAGGAAATGTTTATGTACAGCCCTACAAGGGTGTCCCTTTCGTTTGGCGAAAACAAAACTATATATCACGAGCACATTTTGGGTCACAACTTCACAAGTTAAATTTTAAATTTTGGCGCAAGCACTTAGCTAGAAACAACAACACAACAACACACAACAACACAACAACAACAACAAACCGGAAAGGAAATTAATTGGTAACCCTATTCTAGAGCCTAGGCCTAACATTAATTAATTTAAAATCTTTTATAGTTTTATTAAAACGCATGTGGAATATTTTTCTTCGTTTTTGTAACATTATGAAAGTATTTCTATTAGATATATTTCATTCAAAATATAAAAGAAACTGAAAATAGTTATTAAGCCTATGCTGTAGCTTGTAGGTCTACATTTAATGGGAGGAATCTACTTTATATAATTAAACTATTTTGTTTAATGTGTTTATAGACGGGGTGATGAAAGGTGAATGCGAGGGTCATCGGGAGTGGAGCGGGGTTGAAGCATGTTGCAGGGGAGGTTCTTGGGAAGTGAATCAGTTGTTGTATGCGATGATACGGCTCTGGTGGCGGACTCGAGAGAAAAGCTACAGAGACTAGTAATCGAATTTGGGAAGGTGTGAAAGAAGGAAGCGAAGAGTAAATGTGAATAAGAGTAAGGTTATGTGGTACTGTAAAAGGGAGGTTCGTGAGCGAGTGAGTAAATTTGTAAGGTGAGGAAATGGAAGAAGTGGCACGTTTCAGGTACTACGGGTGGATGCAGGGCCGTAGCTAATGGTAATCTCCAGAGGAGGCTACTGGTAATATAGGGGAGGCTACATAGTACCAATATTATAGGGAATTCTTTGTAAAAATAAAACGTTAAAATTTTATATATACGCATTTATTGGACTAGGCCAATGAGACAATTACAAAACTGAATTATAATTGTAAAACTGCTTAGTACTTTATTTTAGTTAATCTATATTTAGGGCTTAGGGGAGACTCAAAATTTCCAGGGGAGGCTCAGCCTCCCCTGGCGGCCCCCAAGCTACGGCCTGGGTGGATGTGGCGAGGAATGGGACTATGAAGGCAGAGGCGAGTCACGGGTGGAAGAAGGGGCAAAGGTACTGGGTGCCCTAAGAAGTGTTTGGAAGGAGAGACCAGTGTCTATAGGTGCGAAGATTGGTACGTATGAAGGTATAGTGCCAACAGTGTTGTATGGATATGAGGCTTGCGTGATAAATGCGCAGAAAAGGAAAAGGGCGGGGATGTACTGGAAATGAAATGCGCGAGGACGATCTGTAGGGTGAGCGAATTGATCGTGTGAGAAACATGGTTATCCGTGAGGTGAGAGGTGTGGGAATCGAAGGAGTTGTGGAGACAGCAGATGAGGGGGTGTTAAAATGGTTTGGGCATATGGAGAGGATGGTAAAGAGGATTTACGTGTCGGAGGGGGGTCAAGGAAGCTTTGGGTCAGCACGGTCTGGACGTCTGGGAGGGTGAAAGACGCGTGCCGGATAAAAAAAGTGGAGCGATGTGGTGGGCGACGGGCTGGCAATGTGCCGCCTCAAGGTGTATGAAGCGGTCTGGGTAAACCGTGTAGTAGTCTGCGGGGCTGTGCTGTGGAATTGTTGCTCCGAGGCAGGTACGTTATTATGTCAGCTGAAGTGAATGCGAGCGAGTGAGGCGCTTCCTGCCTGTTCCTGACGCGACGTCACTGCGGTTGGAGAGACGCTTGGGTATAAAAAAATTTGAAATTATATATATATATATATATATATATATATATATATATATGGTGGGCGGAAAGTAACTCCCTAATTTAAATTGCATATAAATTATGTATAAATTGTGATTGTATTGTTATATTGTTACGGTGTGTTCTCTAAAGTGGTACAATTGTAACGTTCATTTTTTTTTTTCATTTCAGATTGAAGGGTAACATGGCTGAGCGTTTAACACTGCAGGAGCGTGCCCAGTTGGCGGCACGGTACGAAGTTTGGCAATCTGTCGTTCGAGTTCAAAGATGGTGGCGGGCCATTCACGGACCACGTGCCCAAGTGGACCCGAAAACAATCAAGAACTGCCACTCGAAGCTCATGACCACGGGGTCTGTGGCAGATGTTCGAAGTTGTGGTCGCCCTTCGACATCCAGGGCCCAGGAGACGGTGCAGGCAGTTCAGGAAATGTTCGCACGGAGTCCACGAAAGTCAACTCGCCAGGCAGCTTGGGAAAGTGGACTCTCCCGCTACTCAGTGCGAACTGGCTGAAGAAGGAGCTGAACTGGCGTGCGTGGAAGCCGCATTACTGCCAATCTCTCTCGGACGAGGACTGCGACATTCGCATGGAGTTCGGGAAATCATGCTGGCTTGGCATGAAGACTGGCCCCATCTCTTCCGCAACATCCTCTGGAGCGACGAGGCGGTGTTCCACGTCGGAGGCTTTGTCAACCGCCACAATTGCCACTACATCCCGCCGGAGTTCCTGCTAAAGTCAGTGGACGCCATTCCTGGGCGGCTCCAGAAGCTGGTGGAAAGAGTTGGAGCCCACATTGAATTTTAGAGAAAACCTACCATGTATGCCTACCTTTTCATATTATTTCTTCTGAAATAAATGGATAATATACGTATTTTTTTACCAATCAAAAATAGGGAGCTACTTTCCGCCCACCCATATATATACACTTTTTAATGCATAAAGCAAACAAGTAAAAAAATAAACTAAAAAAGTTTCTCATGCAACCTTATGTCCTACTGCTGTTCACTTGATATCAGAATTCATATTGTATCAGTTTCTCAGAGACATTGGCGCCAGACCTGTGGTATAACTATCATATGTTCAATATGTTTATAGTTTTGCTAGTACTCATATTAGGCCTAGTTTGTAAATAATTTCCTCTAAATTTATATATGCTACATTCAAAAGCCGAAATCAGACAATACGCGTATTGACTAGTGAAAAGCCGAAATGACCGATTTCGGCTTTTATAATATAACATGCATACAACAATGACCTAAACCTAACCTAACAGTGAAAAGCCGAAATCAGTAGATTAGGTTAGGTCATGTTATCCATTATAAAAGCCGAAATCAGTCATTTCAGCTTTTTACTAGTCAATACGCGTATTGTCCGATTTCGGCTTTTGAATGTAATTATATCTATTAAATGTTATAAACAGCATTAACATCAAACATAGATCTCGAAAGGAAAACTCGTACGTTTATTTATTACCATTATTATTACAGATTGCACGTACAGTATGATGCAATTGCCCTCGTTCAACCAAAAATAATGTGTGTTTCGAACGAGTTCTGTTAATGCACGTTCTTTATTCACTAAAGTCCCTCCTGTCGACGCGTTTGACTTTCTAAAAGATTTCTGAGAATTCTCTCTCTCTCTGTTGAACACGACACTCTTACCTATTTAATTAAGCTTTGCGTCAAAGGTTGTAAATTTACAATTTAAAGGCAAGTTTCGTGCCATGTCATTTGGAATGCCAATGGGAATTCCCTTCTCACCCGCATTACCTAATTTATATATCTGGAAGATTTTGAAAGTAGAATTTTGACCAGTATTGTTAATTTCAACCTCGTTTGATGCCAGCATAGATGATGTTATACGCCTTTGGTCTAATATTTCGGATGGTGAATTCCTCAATAGGATTAATAATTTAGTTTCATCTACAAAATTTACCGTTAAAAAGGAAAATGACGAATGCTCATCGTTTCTGAATCTAAAAATTAGGAGACGCGTAAATCAGTTCAAATTTGAAGTTTTTTTGCGAGCCTACTAATAATAACCCGTTCATTTTTATTCTGACCATCACCCGTCCATAAAATTTTATTTTTTTGTTTCTCAAAGCATTCAGGGTTTTTGTGCTCAATATTTAAATCCTGAGTTATGCAATATTATGAACACTGGTATCAGGGTTGGTTGATTTAAATCAACTTTATTTAAAAAAGTGATTTAAATCATGATTTAAATCACATGATTTAAAAAAAAATCAGATTTAAATCAGCATATGAATAAAAAACAAACGCGAAAACTACCAATTAATCACTACAGTGTAGGTAATACATAAAGAATGGTAATGAACTTTGCCGTTTATTTTTCAATAAAACAAGATTATAGAATTTACTTACATAGCTCTATTGATTATTGTGACAAATTAAGATGTGTCAACCTTTTTCTGAAACATTAATTAAAATCCTAATAGCCACTGGCCTAAAGTGAATAAACATTTGTAGAACATTTATTGTCTGTAAAGCATCAATAATTAATTTCAATTTTTATTCCACCGATGTGATATAAAATAAATATTTAATATCTAGAAGACATTTAAGGTCATCTCATGATAGTTTAATCTGGTGACCCAAAGCAAAGAATTATGGAGTTAAAACTTAAATAAAAAAGTGTGTGTGTGTGTGTGTGTGTGTGTGTGTGTGTGTGTGTATTTCTAAATTACAAATGGAAAGTACAGTATAAGCTCTTGAGCCCTAATGCTGATAAAAAGTTTTGAAAAGGAATACTAATTTTGTAGCTTTTGCAGCTCAAATTAAATAAATTTATTTATACATTGTAGTATAGCTTATTAAATGTATAGCAAAAACATTTTTTTTTTTTTTTTTAAGATATTGTAATTTTATCCTAATTAGAAATTTTATCTACAGTACAGGGTGTCCCAAAAGTCTCGATACATAGGGAAAATTAGCACTTTTTAGCAAAATGTAACTATTTACAAAACATTCTCTACATGATTGCCATTTCTTTGTAAAACACACGGATGCGTCTCTCCCACTCATGGTGAACTCGTGTTAACACATTGGTGTTATGGACGTAATGTACCAGGAAAAGATACAGAACATGGATCGCCTAAAGCAGTGGTGCACAAACTTTTTTGATGTGAGGGCCAAGCGAAGAAAATAATGTATTAGCCTACTTACTTTCCATCTAAGTCATAAATTGGGTCACTTTTATATTCTAACTTTTTCATTGAATTGAAAAGACCCGTGGGGGACACATTTGGCCCGCGGGCCAGGGTTTGTGCATCACTGGCCTAAAGGAACGCATTCGAAGTGCAATTACGTCCATAACACCAAATGTGTTAACACGAGTTCACCATGAGTGGGAGAGACGCATCCGTGTGTGTTTACAAAGAAATGGCAATCATGTAGAGAATGTTTTGTAAATAAAGTTACATTTTTGCTAAAAAGTGCTAATTTTCCCTATGTATGGAGACTTTTGGGACACCCTGTATATTATAAAAATAAGGAAAGAAAAACAGAGGTATAACATCTTTATCATTATATATATATATATTTTTTTTTTTTTTGTATTGGGGCGTTTACCGCCACTTCCCGCTATATGGTAGCGGATATCATGGCGAGGCGGAATACGAGAAAGAGAAACGGAGACAAGGCACTAGAAAAGGGAGAACAGCGGACTACAGGTGAGAAGTCACCTAAAGCTCAGATAAGATGCGAGATTGGGAGAGGAAGAGGAAAAGACGGTCAAACGAGAAGAGAGGGCTCTCAGCGAGCATAAGGCGTAAACGTTCGGGGAGGGGGAAATCAGAAAGGAACGGGAAGGCGCGACGACGTACTGACGACAGGGTGGGGCATTCCACAAGGATGTGAGAGACGGTGAGGGGCGACTGGCAGGAGGCGCAACGAGGAGCCTCCTGCCGGAACATAAGATAGCCGTGCGTGAGGCGCGTATGGCCGATGCGAAGCCGCGCAAGGACGACCTCTTTGTGTCTGGAGCGGTGGAAAGAGGACACCCAATATGACAGACGGGGGCGGATGGACCAGAGTTTATTTCCGGTGGCATCGTCCCAGGACTGTTGCCACATGCGGTCGTAAATCGAACGAAAGACCTGCACATAGTCTGAGAAGGGGAGCGGGCGGGGGAGGGGAGGCAACGAGGCGGCGGACCGGGCTATGCGGTCCGCCGCCTCATTACCGGAAACACCAACATAGGCGGGAACCCAGCAGAAGGTGACCCGGATCCGGTGAACGGTGTGCAGGACATGGTACTCCTGTTGAATAAGGCGTACGAGGGGGTCCGGGGAATCATAGCGCTCGAGCGCCTGAAGGGCGCTCAGCGAGTCCGAAAAAATGGTACAGGAGGACCGCGAACAACCCGATACCAGACGGAGGGCTTCATATATATATATATATATATATATATATATATATATATATATATATATATATACAGGGTGGGCCGTAAGTTTCCATACATAGGAAAAATTAAACGTTTGTTTTTATGTTTCAGATACCCTAAGAATATGCGTTCGTACTGATGAAGCAAATTTTTACGTCAATGGAGAGGTTAATCGGCAAAACATACGTTATTGGAGTAATGCTAACCCTAACTGGCTGAGTCCGACGAAGATGCAAGGTGCCGGTAAAGTGATGGTGTGGGCCGGGATATGGGGTGACAGAATTATTGGACCAATTTTTGTCAGTGGAAATCTTAATGCCGAAAGGTATCTTAACATGTTGCAAGAAGAGATTTTCCCATCCCTGCTAAACGAGGAAGGTAACTTCCCAGTTTACTTCCAGCAAGATGGAGCTCCACCTCATTATGGTCTTCACGTGCGTCGGTATTTGGATCAGCAGCAGTTTCCGGATGCTTGGATTGGTCGGCGTGGTCCTGTGGAGTGGCCTCCCAGATCCCCAGATCTCACCCCCCTTGATTTCTATCTTTGGGGGCACTTGAAGGCCATGGTGTATCAGGAAAAGATACGAGACATAAATCATCTAAAGGAACGTATCACCAACGCCATTACAAGCATAACGTCAACTGTGCTAATGCGTGTTCATCAACAGTGGGGAACACGTATTGAAATGTGTTTTCAAAACAATGGCAACCATGTAGAGCATATTATATAAATAAAAATGGTTGTCCATAAAAAAATGTTTATTTTTCCTATGTATGGAAACTTACGGCCCACCCTGTATATATATATATATATATATATATATATATATATATAAGCACACCGGACAAAAAATTAGTCACCCCTCTCAGAATGTACCTAATAACGTGTGACGGCGCCTCTGGCCTTGATAACCGCACGAATCCGGCGAGGCAGAGACTCTACGAGGTTGTGCATGTACTGAACATCGATTTGCTGCCACTCGTTCATCAGCCGGTCCCGAAGTTCCGCCAGAGTCCGTGGGTGTCTATTCCTGCGCTTCACTTTCTGTTTCCAGCCTGAACAACACCTTCGACGCATTCAGGATTAAAGGCTTCATTGGACCTGCGATGTACTCGTCGCCTCCCATCATTGGAGAACAAACAAAAACGGGACTCATCGGACCAAATTACACGTTTCCAATCTGCCGCAGTCCGGTTTTTGTGCCTCTGAGCCCATTTATAACGTGCCAATTTGTGACTTGCTGTTAACAGCTGCCTCTTCCGTGGTACCCTGCTCCAGATGTCCATCGCATGCAGTTCTCGTCGCAACGTCCGTTCGGAAATTGGTCGCTGGAGAACCTCATTGGTTTCTTGGAGCAATTGTTCTCTGGTTTGAAAACGATTTGCAGTTACTAGACGAGAAACATGGCGGCGGCCCCTATTCTCGAGAATTGTTTTCCGGCCACAGTTACGCCGTCGATTGTCAGTTGATTGCGAACTACACCACTCTTTGTAAACTCGCTGGACAGTACGCGTTGACACACCAACAAATTGGGCTACTTCAGGCATTTTGTGTCCGTGGGCTCTGCCAAACACGATGGCTCCTTTTTGCCACTGAGTAACGTCTGCCTCACGACCCATTTTGCAGACTATATCCAACACACTTTGTTCTTCACCACCTCACGAAACAGATCTGATCCTGTGTGCTACGTCACCGCTACTTGTCACTTACCAATGCTACATCAGCGCCCTCTGTGTGACCTTGAACTTCCTACTATCGGTGCTATTAGGGGTGACTAATTTTTTGTCCGGTGCGCTTATATATATATACAGGGCGTCCCAAAAAAATGTACACACACTTTAACAGCTGATAGCTCAATTGATGTTTCTTTCTTTCCAAGTTAAACCCATTAGAATTAATAATGGCAGTCAGACTAAGCTTTGAACAAAGGAAATTCATTCTAAAATGCTACTGGAAGTGTGAAAACGCAGTTGAAGTGCAAAGACAGTTTAGGAGGGAGTTTCAAACAGATCCACCAACGCGACTTACCATCACTCGAATTAGAGATAAGTTTGAAGCCGATGGAACTGTTCAGAATGTCCACAAGAAGCGTTCCGGAAGACCACGGACATCGACAAGCCCCACAAAGCAAGAAAGAGTACTGGAAACGTATCACCAAAGTCCAAGAAAATCTGTGCGGCAAGCGAGTCGTGAGGTAGGAATTTCAGAATCGTCTGTCCAACGCATTTTGAAGCGCTGTCAATGGAAAAGTTACATTCCAAGATTAGTCCATGCTATTAATGAAGATGATCCGGACCGAAGAGTGGAGTATTGCGAGTGGTACTTGGCACGATGTGGATGTGGATTGGACGAAGGGGTTTCGTAGAATACCCTCCGCGTTCACCAGACCTCACACCACTGGACTTTTTTTTATGGGGATACTTAAAAGACAAAGTCTACGCTATAAAACCTGCAACAGTCGCTGAATTGAGAGCAGCCATTGAACGAGAATGCACACAAATACCAAACGAAATGTTTCGTGATGTTTGCGATTCCATTGCTTCGCGTTATCAGCAGTGCCTGGACCAGAACGGACGTCAGTTTGAAAACGCGTTGACAAAACAATTAAATAATGTCTGTAGATTCTATTACATTTTGAAAATGAAATGTATTTTAATAAACACTGCCTTTATAATTATTTAAAGTGTGTATACATTTTTTTGGGACGCCCTGTATATATATAATCGTAATATAGTAAGAATCCTCTGTTAACTGTTAGCCTAACCCAAGTGTCGCCCTTGTTTTACTTGTACTCACACGGTGCTCATTGCAACAGTTATTGCACCGTAGGCCTACAATAAATTTATATATATATATATATTATATATATGATGAATAAAACCACGAAGGAAAGGAAACACAAAATGGTGCTCAAGCGCTTTCGTCTAATGACATCCTCAGGAACACTGAAGTACATAAAAAGGTTACAGCCTATATATAGGTTACAGAAAGAAAAAAAAGAAAAAATAAATACATACATACACACACACACACATATATATATATATACATATCTATATATACATATCTATATATACAAATACATACATACATACATATATATACAATAAACAGAGAAGTAAAAATAAAAATTAAAACCTTAAAGGATTACCAGTGAGGCGTACAGATTTGTAAGGAAAAATATCGATTTTTAGCACTATATATATATATATATATATATATATATATATATATATATATCTATATATATTATATATATTATATATATTCACAAACTGGCACCTTCCGCATATTGCAAAAGTGCAATTTCTTATCCAACCTCGAAGACGACTTATCTGTTTAAATAGCTAATACAATAGTTTGCTTCAATTACTTCATGTTATAATAGTGCTACAGAAACTTATAGGAATGAAAAGGATCTTTTTTAACTTCTTGTTCAGTTTATCTTGAACATGGAGAAAAAAAAATTGGTACTTACGTTCCTTAGTTGAAAATTTCTATCATCATCAACCAACGAAAATATTACAACTTAACCTAACCAATCATCAATATGTGGTGGCCCCCCGTTAATACGTAAGTATCAAAAAAATCAAACAAATCAGATTCAAATCAAACAAATCGGATTTAAATCAAACTGATTTTTTTTTTTTAATAAAAAAAAAAAACACCAACCCTCATTGGTATAAACTATGTTATCCTACTCCATTTCTAGAACATTGTTTAAGAAAAGCTATAAAAAAAAGTACTATAATGTCATAACTAAAAAATTTTATAAAAATATCCTTAGCCTCCTTTACCATCTAAATTTGAAACATCTTCCAACCTTATTTGAAACTGAAATTAACGTAGTTTTTTAAGTATAAAAATACTGTTAAACCTCGTCCAATAAAAAATCTCGGATATGCAGCTGGCTGCGTCTAATTCGATTGGATGTAAACAACGAGACTCCGTTTATATAGGTAAAACTGGAAAAAACTTTGGACATCAGAGTAAAACAGCATAAATATGCTTGTAGAAGCGCTAATAATTCTAATGCAATTGTTTAACCATATGCACAGATAGAATCATTATAGTACTAATTGGCAAAGTTTTAAAATTCTTGTTAAAAATAAAGACATAAGCGAAAGGAACATTCTGGAATGTGCATTCATCTAGTTTATAAATAATTTCAGTAACATACTGTATACATTTTCGGCTTTGTCTTTTTCCTTTCATTCCCTGACAAGGTGTGCTGTTGCTTACACGAAAGGCCTTAGAATCGCTTTCCATTTTGCACGCGCGCGCATTTTCATGCCAGTGTACAAGTACATTTCTAAGCATGGTATAACGAAGCACCTCGTAACCGCATGACATGACAACAATTGACGGTTTGCACTTTTCCTATTTTTTATTTCCACCACAAGCATGCCGCTATCTGACAACAACAATCTTCTCACGTTAAAACATTATTTAGATGCTAAACAGAGCAGTCGAAAGTCAATTATGGTCAAATTTTATTTGTTATAAGGTTTCTAAACTATAAGAAAAATAGTGCTTTGGGGTTATTTAACCTCTTTCACAAGAGTGAAGGCCGTGTGACAAAGGGGACCTGGTTTCCCATAGGATTGAACCATGGGTCGCTACATCTGAACACGCATGACGGTCATCCAACTGAGTACCCAACGTCCTTTAACCTCGCTGTTCTAATGTATAGTTTATACAAATCTACTATTTAAATTTTGAAAACTCAGTATTACTACAGTATTAGGTGAAGTTAAATTTTTTCTTCATTCGTTCGAAAGGCGAGAACATCTCCGTTACTGAAAAGGAAACATTTCCCATTATTATTATTTTCCCCGCTGGTCTCATTTAAACACTCGGCACACTTATAGAAATTTAAACCCTATTGTACGATTAAATACGGTTGAGTTTCATTCATTACTGTTATCATAATTAAGTTCATCATTATTATTTTAGTAAGTAGACTGTGTTCCAATACAAAGTATATGAACCGAGAGAATTGTTCTCAATGTTTTCTAGTGTTGTTCATAAAATACACGTTTAAATGCTTGGATCTCTCTCCTCATCAAAATGTTGGTATAAGCATTATAATAATATATAATGTAATATATCTTTTATATATAATTATTATATATCTTAAATGAACTAAGTTTCTGTATACGCTACTTATCTTATCAAGATGTAGCTCTTATATTATAAATGCTACTGCGAATACGCAGGATACTCAAATTTCTTCTCGTTATTTACGGCTTCAGTCATATAAAACGTTCTTTAAGTTCCAAAGTTACTTTGTCTTCTATAATGAATTCCTCGTCACACTGAAATGATTTTAATCTTTTATTTCTATCGAAAGTTTTCTTAAGTGAATCTCTCGCTTCGTTATTTCACGGCTCTTACGATATTATTTGCATACAATATAAACTTCTCTATCTCTCTCATCATCTATTCCCATCCTCATTCATTTTCAGTAGTTTAGTTATTTTATATAAAGTGTATGAGAAAGGACGAAGTTGTCATATTCCTTAAAAGTAACGCGACACGCATTACAGGACCAAAATATTAATGTTGCGTAACCTTTGCCATTACAAATATTTTAGGTATACGACATTGAGTACGTATGTGAAATTTATATATTTCAAGGTAGTGAAGTTTTTCTTCGCCGATTTCAATTTTGTATCCCTCTTTTTCGCGAAATGTTAAACATTACTCTCTACTTGAATCAAGTACGGTATTACTCGTTCTCTATCTTTGAATCTTAGGAACGCGATACGATTTGTAGGGCACTATTTCCTTTTATATTTTATAGCTAATTCTTTAGCAATTTACTAAATTATACGTTAGGCAATAACCCCTTCATTAAAATAGATCTTTTTTCCCTTTATTGATTTCCCTCTACGGCTAACGGCAGATAATTTTATTCGCCTCGGAAAAGATTCCGAGTTAAACCAGCCACTGTATCAATAATCCTTTAAAGGTTCCCTTTATTGATTTTACTGTGGATATCGACAGACTTTAATTTTGAAAGGGGTTCTTTCCGCCCATTTTCACAATCGATGTTAAAAAATTAGTCTCTCGACGACGATGTTCTTTACCCGAAAATATATATATATATATATATATATATATATATATATATATATACATATACATATACCATATATATATAAAAAAAAAGTAATCTTCAATAAATAATTACTGGGGGGGGGTATTTTTACATTAGCAAATGTAACTCCAACCTTAATCCCTTCGTTCGGGAATATTTTGTCTTTAAACCAAAAAATATAAGAATTATTATTCAAAACAAAATATTTCAGTAACGAGTCTCTTAAATTACAAACATTTGGGTTCCTTTTCCCACAACTAAACTAAACCTATATAAACATGTAGAAACACTTGTAGAAAAGTTGTATTTTACTACGCTATACATTATTTTTTGTTATGGGACTCGAGGGTTCCACTGTGACAAAGGGTTAAGGGTGACATACAAGTACATTGTATTATAGACCTATTTGGGTAACTTATATCACAAACAAACGGTTAGAAAGTTAACTGATCTACAGGGTGTCCATAAATTATTCACCCCATTATAAGCCTTAATAAATTCGTTATTATAGGAGCTATCTTAAAACGGTTTGCGGCAATTAATAACACAAGAATTTTTTTCCTTTATTTCGCAGAACATCCACTAGGGGCACAAGGGCGACAGTGAAGGAGAAAGCAATGTGTGTGCTGTGGATGTGGGAAACCAAATCTCCAATTACTGTACAGAGACGTTTTCGGGAGGAATATCAGAAAACTCCACCAACAAAGCAATCACTCAAGCGATGGCTGAAACAGTTTCAAGAAACTGGCAGTGTGCTACATCAGAAGGGAGCTGGTAGGCCTACTGTGTCTGAAGATAAGATAGCAGGAATTCAGGAGGCGTTTATCAGAAGTCCTACAAAATCCATCCGCCGAGCAAGCCGAGAACTGCAAATACCGCGTTCAACAGTGCATAAAGTGGTTCACAAGAGGTTGAAACTTTATGCCTACAATTGCAAACTTGCAGAAACTTCTACCAAATGACAAACTCAAACGGGTACAGTTTGCTGTTGACATTATTGACCGTATTGATGAAGATGAGCATTTTTTGAAAAATGTCGTTTTCAGTGATGAAGCGACATTCCATCTGTCTGGTAAAGTCAACAGACACAATTGCCGTATATGGGGATCAGAAAATCCGCATGAATTTATTGAACACGAACGCAACAGTCCCAAGATAAACGTTTGGTGTGCTCTCTCCCATAACCGTGTGATTGGACCATTTTTCTTCCATGAGAACCTGTGAAGACTACAAATTACCTAAATATGCTTGAATGGTATGCTGCACCTCAGCTTGAGGATATGCAGCTCCGTGTGTTCTTTCAGCAAGATGGGGCACCGCCACACTGGGGCTTAGAAGTGCGGAGGTTCCTCAATGAAAAGTTCCCTTCTCGTTGGATCGGGCGAGATGGCCCTATTCCAATGGCCTCCTCGTTCCCGGATACCGCCTCTGGATTTTTTTTTTTTATGGGGCTACACAAAGGACAGAGTGTATGCAAAGGTCAATAACATCACAGAATTAAGACACCGGATTGAAGACACATTAGCTTCCATCACGCAAGACATGCTTCTTAATGTTTGGAACGAAATCATCTATCGCCTTGATGTTCTGCGTGCTACCAATGGGGCTCACGTGGAGGTTTACTGAATTAAAACAAAAATTTCTTGAGTTGCGTTATTAATTGCCTCAAACCGTTTTTTAAGATAGCTCCTATAATAACGAATTTATTAAGGCTTGTAATGGGGTGAATATTATGGACACCCTGTATTTCCGGAAAAAACATCTCGTGTTTAATGAATGTTTTCGATTTTCACGATGCAACGAGAACAATGACGGAGCGACATCAATGCGCCCATCTATACTGTATTTGTAGCCTTGACCTTTGATGAAAGGACCTGATCTTGCTCATGACATCGTTTTGCAACGTGTGAAGTTTCGTCAATCTACAGGGTGTTTCGAAAGTTCCGTCACCCCCTACAAAATGTTATATTGTAATACCAATTTTATTTTTTGGTGATTAATTAAATTTGTGATTCATTAGCATTTTTTTTTCCAGGTATTAGAGTTGCGTGAACAATGGCAGACCAGTCCACTTACACTGGAGAAAAGGATAGTGATGAGCACATGGGCTTATGAAAGGTCACATACTGGCAAAACGATGCATGATATCCAGAATGATTTAATCAAGATTCAATAAGGCTGCACCACCAAACAAGACGGTATTACGCTGGGATAAAAAGCTGTTTGAAACTGGCTCCATCAAGGACAGACCACGGTCGGGAAGACCAACAACGCGAGCAGAACAATGTGAAGGTGCGATTGCATCGGTGGTTCGTTCACCGAAAAAAAATCACTTCGGAAACGATCACAAGAACTTGCAGTCCCAAGTCCACAATGAAAGACCACATGACAAAAGATCTCTGCATGAAACCATACCGCCCGTCATTTGTTAATGACGAAAATGATTGTCCACACAGATATTCTTCATTAGTAACTGTATTTACTGTAATTAAAGTAATTGTTGCTAGTGACTTGTTTCTTAAATTACACCTACCACATATAAATACGATTAACCACACAAAAATAAAATTGGTATTACAATATGTAAACTTTCTAGGGGTGACGGGACTTTTCGAACACCCTGTATATTCAGCGGTTCAAAAGTTATGACGCAAACCTTAATTTGTACTTTGACTTCTATTTGTGACGATCTTCGATGCAGGAATCTGATTCTTCCTTATGACACATCGTCTTGTGATGATCCATATGTGGAAAAGGTTTTCCACATGAAAATAAATTTTTGTTCAAATTTAAAAATATTGTTTGTCTAAATTAACGTATTAATCCTTTTATTCTGTTTGTATAAATTAAAGTATTAATCTTTAACTAGCTAAAGTGGGCCCTACGGGCCCATTTAGCTACGCCCGTGGTGCTGGGGCCTTTGGCCTCAGTAATTGGGGAGCCGCAGGCCCCCCCCCCAGTTACCGGGGAGTCTTTGTCCAATCGAGGGTACATCCAAAGGCTACCAACGTATATCAAATCAGACGACGCTTGTACAAAATTTCATACACATTTTTTAAATCGAGAAAAAGCAAGTCGGTCAATAAATTTACAAAATAACGAAGACATTTTTAGTTTCACATCCAAAATCAGCGAGTTAAAATTTGTGAAGTTGCATTTAAAATCTAAGTGCCTCGTGAACTTAAAGTAAATATTAGGCTTTCACTGGCTTAAAATATTCCGATCAAAAATCTTTCGTATGAAATTATTTGCATGCTATAATCCGAACATGAGTGAGCATCAGAAGAACGTCGAGATTGAGTTTGTTCTTGTGTTTGACGCTCTCTCCATCGTTGTTTTCTTTGTTGCTAAACGTCGTTTTCTTTCAGCATGATCCTCGTTCATCGTGGGCTAAATGAATTTCCGATATAAAAGAAAATTGACAACTCGAAGACTTTTTGAAAGCCGTAAAAATATTTAGTCTGTAATGGTTGCAGCACCAGTATGAAAGTGCATAAAAAGAACTCTTGGTAAATTTTTGAACTTAGCCGCAGATTAAATTTCGGCTCAAAGCTGAACACAAAAGCAAATATTTTTTACACTTTTTAAAATTATAATTAAAAGAATTCATTACGCCTTTTTCTAATGCATTAAAATACAAATATCGCCCATATATATCAAGAATCTTCTCTTTTCGAGCGTGACAGACTGACAGACATTCCTGGGTGTTTATAGTATTAATTTCTTAATATTGTATAAAGTGCCTCAATGCCCAGTACATTGCTTGGCATCATTTTTCGATAAGCCTAACGATGCTCTCCAAAAGGTGCCACATCTATAATCTTAAACAGAGATTCCTAAATTCTAAATGTTCTTTTCGGCTAATATAAATCACGTAAAGGAGTTAAGTGTAGGACCAAAATTAGACAAATTCTTTTGCTAATATCATTGTTAAACAACCTTTGCAATCTTAAGAATCTTTGTAAACGTGGCACCATGGGAGTTTCTCCAGGGCAAAGTGCAAACACTTTGAGAGGGCAGTCGTGCCTCGGCCCTTTGGGTGGTCAGTCAACCCAACTGGGTTTTTCTTCGTTAAGAACTCTCTAAGCAAGTGTAGTGGTACAACAATGAATTATGTTTACGTTGATGTAAAAGAAATCAAATATTTTAAGTGATCTATCCTTGTGAAATAAAGACTGAAAAGGTAATTCGTCATTTATATCCTTCAACGAGAAAAGCATTCCACTCCCACAACGGACGGAGGGGGGAGGGGGGGGGTGACGCCATTGAGCAAGGATATAAATTGTTTTCCGTAACTCGCACTCGGATAAAGTACCGTAAAGTTGAAAAGAAGAACCGTGGACGTCAGCAGTATAAATTTCATTGTCGGCGCAAGGAAGCGACATACTGAGAATACCTTACAGCTTACACAGTCGGAAAAGGTGTAAAGAAGAAGAAAACATCTTTTCCGACACATGTGCATCAAATGTCATCCATTTCTGTGGAGTGGTTCAAAAGTTATGGCAGTGACGGGAAAGTGTAACGAACGAACGAACGGACGGACGGACGGACGGACGGACCAATCGACAAGCGCACTCCAGTATGGCCGCCTCCAACTTTATTTGGCGGGGCCATAATTAGCATATAGGATGGTAGGGAAAATATATTAAGAGTTTCAGCAAGCATTCGACACTTCTTCATTAAGGGAGGACAAATTTAAACCCCACAGTATAAGTACTAGATTGGATGGGCAATTGGCTAACAAAGAAAGTAGAGGATAGTAGCAAATGATAAAGAGCGAGCGTGAACTAGTGTAACTGTAGGAGTTACTAGAGTCGTTTTTTTAACTCGTATTGTTCATAATATACATTTATCATCTTGACGAAGATTTAGGAAGCAAACTTCAAAACTGGTGGATGGGATAAAATCTTATAAATGGAAAAGTATAATTTACAAATGAAACCAGAGATGATCTGCACAGCTATATCTAAATAAGCTAAACGAGTGGTCAGAAAAATGGCAGATTAAATTTAACGTTGATGAATATAAGTCAGACATACGAGACTTCAAATGTTATCACAATAGAGAATCCCACTACACTATGGTGCAAAGCTCTTAAGTTGATATTTTCCCAAAGGAGATATTCACTTGGCAACCCTAGTGGGGGAGCTCACCCCCAGTTTAGCAGCACCGGAATACTTCGATTTTTCAACACAGGCTCAGAGTCAGAACTTTCGGAGTCTGATATTATGAATCCGTGGATACAAACATCGAGTCTCACGTTCAATGCGTGAGACGTGACAGCACTGATGGTGTATATATACGGTATAGGATATCGATAGCCCAGAAGAAAAAAGATTTATAAGATTTATCGTCTCCACAAATTTGAAATTTTCGAGCTTGTCGCAGCCTGTGACAAAGCTAATTCAGTATTGGCGATCATTTTATCATATCTGAGGATATTGGTTTCACTTGTCACTCATTACATCTCGTTTGGAATATGCAGTTCTGTTTTGGTCACGAAATGACGCTGATAGGAATAATATAAAGCGCAACGAAGCGAATGCCATCAATTCTTAGTAAACCGTGTGAACATAGATTTAAAGAGAGTATCGTATACATACATAACGTTTCAAACGATAGGTTGACAGTTAATTCAAACTCTTAACCCCTTCAGACACAGTGAAAATAATATAAATCACGCAAATATAAATCTCACTAAAATGCAACTTTTATACAAGTATTTCTATAACTTTAATATAGGTTTAGTTAGTTGTGGGAAAAGGAACCCAAAATGCATGTAAAGTGACTAGTAACTAAAATACAGGGTGTACATAAAGTCAGGATCTACTTTTGTGAAGCACTTGGAAATTATATGGAATTCAATCATAAAATGATAAAGTGGTAACATTTATTAAATAATTAAGAGTAGGATTCGACGTGACGCCCATCAGTATCCTGCACAGCTCAAATCGTTCCGCAGCATTTCTAAACACATTCTGGAGCATTTGCGGGGTTATGTTATCTGCAGCAGTTCGTATACGTAAGTTTTCAAGACTCGTAATCTTCGTCTGATAGACGTGCGATTTGATAAAGCCCCATGCAAAGAAATCTAAAGGGGTTAAATCTGGTGATCTCGCTGGCCAAGGTCTGTTGCTTCCGCGTCCGATCCAGCGATTTGGAAAACGTCCATTTAGATAATCCTGAACAATTTTGGCATAGTGACAAGGAGCACCATCATGTTGATAGACGACGGTACTAACAATCCTATCCCCAATCAGCTGAGGTTCAAGGAATTGCTGCAACATGTCCAGATAAATAAGCCCCGTAACTGTAGCTTCAGCAAAGAAAAAAGGACCATAAACCTTAGATTTTGTTAAACCCATCCAGACTAACTTTAGGCGAGTCTCTTTCCCAATTTTGGACGAAATCATTCGGTCTTTCATCTGCCCAAATTCGACAGTTATGGCGATTTACTTTTCCACACGTATGGAAAGTGGCTTCATCGCTAAAGAGAATGTTGTCCATTAATTATCACTCCAGATTTGTTCTACGAGATCAGCACACACAGCACTTCGTCGAGGGAAATCTTCCTCATGTAAATCATGTAAAACCTGCAAATGATGGCTTTTCTTCTGCAAATTAACTTTCAGAATTTTGTGCACAGATGACGTCGGGAGGCCGAGTCACGTGGCTCCTCAGTGATAATTCCGCGTACTGCATTCACGGTAAGATCTGACATACACGGTCGTCCTGATCTTGCTTCATCATTTACAGATCCCGTTCGTTTAAATTTGTTCCCAATTTTCGTATTGTCTTGTCTATTGGCCCCGGATTACGAAATCTTCTAAACTTCTCTCTGATGTCATTGTATTTCTTTCCCTCGATTCGCCAAATTACTATTGCCACGCGCTCTTCTGTATTCATTCTAAGGGCTTCTGAAAAGAAAAATAGAAAAAAATAATTATTTCACAAAAATAGATCCTGACTTTATGTACACCCTGTATACTTTTTGTCCAAAATATTGGACGCCAACGTCTAAAGGGGTTAAAAACCTTGTATGCATTTAATAACAACAATTTACGAACACTTCTGGGGGATGATTATGGTTCATCGAAGTATAATATTAGAGGAAATAGGTTTAGATTTTTTCTTTAGGGGAAATGATTATTAGTAGTCCGAGTGGGGTTAATGTCATTGTCTATATATTCTAACGAAATACAGTTTTTAGCAACTGAATAATAGTCTTCTCTTTTATGATCGCAGTGACTGGAGGGAAATATGTTAACACTAAAAAACTTTTCCCAACAAAGGGCTGTTGGAGTTTACATAAGGAATGCAATTTTTTAATTTCTTTTCCAACCCTGCCGTTGCTGTTCGTAGCTTTCTAGATGCAATCTTTCCTCAGCGGTGTACAGACCGTGATGAACCAATATAGCATGACCACCTCTATCACCCGATTTAACTTTTTTAGATATTTATCTATGGGGTATGTTAAAACATTTGTGTACAGTGACAAACCCAGGGGTCTGGCAGAACATCAGAAATCCCTGACGGTCATCATGTGGAAGTACTCTAAATTTGGATAGTTTGGAAATGTAAATAACTATAATATTGTGCATATAATATTTAATGAAAAGAATATGATCAATTATTTTTTGCACAATTATTTCTCGCAATATATATAATACAGACCGTGCATGGAAAAAGGAACTCTTCTGGGAAAATTAAATCCAGTATAGTCCGAATAAGTAATGGTAAATGACAAACACTATAGCTTTTTTATTTTTCATGATGTTAGCCCGACGTGGGCAACGGGTCACTCGCAAAGAGGCCCCCAAAATATAACTTCCCTCACCAGCTATCTGCAAAGCAGATAGGATCCAGCTTTGGGACAGGATCTAGGGGTTACAGCTACACCGAGCATACTATATCCAGAACCTCAATATAAACAAAAGACTCGTTACATTCGCGTCGGATTGAATACATCAAAGAAAAAGGGGTAACTTTTGTATTTTTAGCCAAAAACCAAAACTTAAACCTCAACTGGCAAAATTGAGCGTCCACTTTTCAAGGCACATAACATGTCTGTTCCATGAAAGAGCCTCAGGGAACCATTCCGAGTTCAATCATATATATATATATATATATATTATATATATATATATAAAATTCTACACAAAGAAAGTGGTTGGTAGATAAATGGGTACCCTGGGTGGCCTAGTTGTTAAGACGCTGGGCTGCTGGTGGGGCGTGGTTCGGATTTCACGTTAAACTAAGTCTAAGGTGGAGTGAAAAGCTTGACCTTCGTCAGAATGAACAATTCGGGCGGAAGCAACCAAAGGATATTTATTTATTTTTTTATATATATATATATATATATATATATATATATATATATATATATATATATATATACACAAGATCAGGTAATAGGCGGTTTCTTCTTTCTGTGTAAATATTTCCTAATTGACTAAACATCCTCTCACTGAATACACCTGTTCGAGGTGTTGATAGATATTTACCTACAATATCTGAAAGGGCGTAAATGTTTGTTTTCATTCCACCAACAAAATGAGCTACCTGTATCTGGCCATCCTTTGAGTAGAGAAGTAATTATTAATTGAAGTTTTAATTTTATCTTCAATTAGCTTTTTCCTTCTTTTAGAACCGTTGTTGCTTCTTCTCTTACGCGTTTCCTCTTTACTTTTTTTCTTGACCAATTTTTTTTTTTTATTTTTCCCTTCTCTGAACATGTAAATAACGACCAGTATGAGAAGTTTGGTGGAATTTTGCCAGATCTAAATGCCACAAAATTAACGACGATTCCAACTTTTTTCATTATTTTCTTCAACATAGTTATATATATAATTTGGATATAGATCTCGTAGCCTTTTCCATGGAAACTATAAAATCCGGCCTCTCGCCAAAATTTTGGCTCTTGTACAAAAATTCTGATGCACACCACAAAGAAAAATGAAGATATATTCCAAGGCTTCACGTATATTTAAGAATACACTTTTTTTTTGGTAAATACACTAAAGACTTTGGAATCGCTTTTCATTTTTCCTTGTGGGTGTGCACTATTTAATTTATTTTACGTTTAAATATGAAATTCATCCCAAATATACCTATAAAGTATATAGCCTAAGCCTATATACCTGGTACACCTGGTAGAAGTTCCGTGCGTCGGTATCTTTACACGGAGGTCAAGCTGGTAGCTCCACTCTAGACCTAGCCTGATGGAGGAGCGAGTTGCTCTCTTGCGGTCTCCATCGGCACATAGCCAGCCACACCTGGCTCATCCGGTACCGTCCTAAGCTACGGTAGGCATCTAGTCTTCTGAAGATTTCAACTTTGACACCCGTGATGTTCCTGAAGCCTTTCGGAAGCTGGTGTAAAAAAGTCTTGGCCCCCTGACAACCAAGCTATTTTCCCTCAGTGTTGAGGGTGTCCCTTATCGGGCCTTTAGTTTGAAAACACTACACATTCTGCTTTTCCTATTTTCCAATGTTGTTTGGATGGTTACTCAGCTCAGTTTGAGGTTTGGTACCAGTTTTTCGATACTTTTCCTTATGTAAATTATGGTATACCTCTCCTCCTTTCCAGCGAATACAGATTTAATTTACGTAGTCTTTTCCAGTAGTTGAGTTCTTTGCAGCCATCGACCTTGGCTGTGAAATTTCTTCGTTTATTAATTTCTTCTTTTTTGTATGGGAACGTCAAGGCAGAGCAGCATTCAAGTTTTAGTACGATCAGCGTTTTCAGCAGGGAATCCTTATATTCTCATTTCTTCTTTTGAAGGTTCTTAGTAGCTGTCCCGTAACTCTTTTTGCTTTGTTCATCACTATCATATTTTGAGTCTCAAATTTCGCATCATCATTCATTCTAACTCCTAAATCTTTTGCATTCGTGCTTATCTAAATTTCTTGTCTATCTGCAGCATAATATTCTATCTGTTTTAGCTCTTATTTCTCCCATATCTCAAAAGCTGAAAATTTTCAGGATTAAATTTCACGTTATTGTTTTCTAAACATCTTTGTATTGTGTGTGTGTGCCCGTCTGTAGGTCTTCCACTTTTCTGCACTATACTGTTGTCCGCTACTTCATTGCCTATGTCTGTCAGCATGATAATGAACAGTGGCGTAACTAGGCATACGCATTATACGCGCGTGTGTATAGCTTTCAAAAATTTTTCGCGACTGGTTCCAGATATCTTTCATTTATATTATTGTATTGAAAATCACTGTCTCAATTCTACAATTTTATACGAAAATGCATACAGTACGTGTTCATACGCACAAATTAGTCAGCAAAACTCTCACAATAACGGTTGATGTGTACCTTATCCCGAGACAAAACCCGTGTCACTAGTTTTACAGCATTCATACGTGAGAATTAGTTAGTGTATCATTTCATAGCTGCACATTAATAGTATATGCGAGAACGTGAAATATTGCAATTAACCTTGATTTTCACATTGATACTAATTATTGCATATTACTTTTTGTAACTAATAACTGCACAATACCTAAAACTGTACTCGAGTTATCTTTTAATAATTAATTCAGAATTGTAAAAATTTCAAATTAAGTCTAGTATTCTGTTTTATTCATTTGTGTATTTATTTCTCTCTCTCTATTTACTTTATTTATTTATGAGTAACACTTCTTGTGATGTTTGATATATTTTCGATTTTCACGACCTCGCGCGGATCGTTTTTGAATATCTGGCTACGCCCATAATGAATAGGAGTGGAGCTAATATTTTTCCTTGTGGAAGTGAGATGCGTACTTCCGATTCTGATATACCTTTCCCATACGTCTCATTTTATGTGCTATTATATCAATCACACTTATCGAATGTTTCAGCAAAATCCGTATATTATCATTGCTCTCAAGTGCGTCTATGACTTACAGTGCTCTATTAGTTGTGAGAGGCACGATCCTCTTCATCGGAATCCGTGCTGGTTCTCTGGTTCTCTCTCTCCAAAAAGTCATATTTTCTCCGACTCTCAAATATTTTGGTGACATGTGATGTCAGTGACATTGGTCTATAGTTCTTTGCTCAAGATTTATCCGCCCTTTTATATATATATATAAGTTGAGCGACATTGGGTCTGGGTAGTAGTTGGATGGGAAACCGTCATCTGCGCCCAGATTATGTAGCGACCTGTGGTTCGGATCCCACGTAAAGCTGTAGATCCCCTCCGTCATATGACCTTAGATGTTGCGGAGGTTAAACAACCCCAATTAAAAAATATATAATATTATAGACAATGTCTGCTTTTTTAAGTAGGCTCAGTAGTTCGTATCCAGGATCTTCTCCATATCCAATAAAGGCTGTAGCTAATTCATTCTTGAAGTTTTTAATCAACAAAGCATTCCGGACTGCAGCTGAATGCGATTTCATTTGTCCTATAGCTCTCGCTATATTTTCTGGGGTAAATTCAGTTATACACACCATTTAATTCTTCAAAAAAGCTATTTCTGTCAGGCATTGCTTTGTCTCTTTTTGGAGTACTGAAAGCCGATTCATATTGAGCTCTCAGTACTTCAGATATTTCTTTTAGATCATTGGTTAGCTCGTTATTTTCTTTCCTTAAGGGCGTGATAGTGGCTCGCGTTTTTTTTTTTTTTTTTTTTCGCGAAGCTATAGAAGTATTTTCGGTTGTTTTATTGCTTTCACCGCATCATCTTCCCTCTCTGAATGGACCTTAATTAGAGTTTGTATTTCTGTCTATACTCTCCAATTTTATTTTTATCACTTCTCGGGTGCTGTTGTCTGTGCAATTAACTTCGTAGTTACTCTCTTTCAGTTGCGGAATAGTAATGGCTTTTGTCTCTCGAAATAATTCCACTTTTCCTTCGGAACATATTTTTAAGGTTTTCAACGTCTTTTCATCCAAGGTTGTTTAATCCACTAAGACTGTTTTCTATCCAATTTGTGTCATTTCCGATCCGATTTCTTCCCAATTTATAGTCTGAGTTTGGGTTAAAAATCTTAAATTCGCTTCTTTTTTCAATAAGAGTATTTACTTTCAGTGTTCTCGCCATATTAGCTGATACCTCGATAATGTTGTGGTCTGAGATATTTGCTGGTGTTATTCGTGAATACCAGAGCCAAGTAATTATCTTTTCTGGTCTTATCCGTTATCTTCCGTTAACAAATTTATTTGCTAGCGCTATCAACATTTTTGCTCGTTTCTAGTCTTCTCTCGTGCCTCCTTGTCCTGGTGTATATATATATTTCTTCTATCCTTTTGTATTTTATAAATGGGAAATTAAAATCGCCGCAGAGTATTATATTGGAGGATGGGGTTTTTAAGGAGTTTAAGTTGCTGATGTCGGCTATATATATAACTTATTTAAAATCCTTATGTACGAGGTAAACTGTAGCCGGAACAGGACTTTTTTAATATCCTGCAGTAATCAGATATTTTGATTGCTGAAGTCGGAAATCCTTTATATCGCTTACATATATATCAAAGTCTAAGGTTTTGACAAGTGTTAAACAAACTTGTAACTGTTGATATAATTATACTGATTTGACGCGATCCGACGAAGTTTGTTGAGCAGTTATGAAAAGTACACACGCAATCGCCCAAAATTCGGTATAAATTTTAAGCATTGTTTATTCCAAAATTCAGTCAGATAAATTTTGCTATCTACTGAAGTTGAAGTGGTTTTACTAATTGTTGTGTGTAGCAGTCGAATTTCTCAAAACATTGTTGAAAGGAAAGATTCTGTGACGATTTAATGTAGAGATTGTCCTATCTCATTTGGGGGGGGGGGGGGGGGGGGGACTGGCGTACTGGATTTAAGGTGCAAAGAAATTTTACTCCTTCTGACTGGTCAGCATTTGAAAGAAATGAAACATCGTCCCTGATTGGACAATTTATAAAAATTTATGAACTTTAACCCAACATGGTCTGAAATTCAGAATACTTTTTAACGAGTAATTTACAGTACAGGCCCCGCCTCCGTAGGCGGGAGACTCGGAAATGGCGTGCGACTTGTCAACGGTTGCCCAAGAAAGTGACAAACATTTTCTTACGCCATTCTGTTACCACTCCATTAAGGATATACTCGTATATACAATGATGATAATGTCGAATATCTTAGTTTGTTAATATGCTTAAGAATAGACAAGCATTTTGAAAGCCGAAACTTTTATTTTTAGCGATCAGTTAAATGTTATTTCCGTCAGCTGAATTACAGAATAGCCTAAAGTTCCTTGGAAGTTAAACTTAAGAGTAGTAGGGAGTTGCCAGCTTCAGTTTCACTGTCAGTTCTCACAAGATATCCCAATGACAACGAATAGGGATGGAACTGATCTGAATATATCAGATCTTCGATCAGGATCCATCGCAATCAGACATTTCGGATCAAACTCAGGATCTTTTTCCTACTAATTAAACAAAGAGAGATTAATTTCTTACGTCCAGTTCGAGATTTGTCAAAAATATCAAACCTCATTTAACAGCAACTTGGATTCTTGGTATTAAGTTTAATTTCATATTAATTAAATTTTAACAGTTAAATTACCAAATTCCCTCATAGTTAAAACCATTTTTATATAATCTATAACGACTCGTCAGTAAAAATAAAATTTAAAAAACTGTCAGAACGACATCATTGTCCCCTCCTATATCTGTGACTTTGACCATTTTGGTGCAAGAACCAGTCTTACTCGCGAAACATCGCCTCGTGATGATCCATGCGTGTTAAGTTTCATTATGTTGTGTGGTTCAAATATTATGCCCAGGACTTTCACTTGACCTTTGTTTGTGACCTTAACTTTTTATGCAGAGACCCCGAGTCTTGCTAAAAATACAGTCTTATGGTCATCCATATACGTGTGTATTTAATTACACATTAATTTATGTTGAGCGGTTCATAAGTTATAACCCGAACACGAAAGTGTGACGAACTGACGACTGCAATCCAGTTTGACCCCCTCCAAATTTATTTGGTCCAGGATATAAAAATGTATTTGTTTATCTACTTTCAATGGCAGATGTGTACACAAGTTTCATGATGATAATCATTCATCAGATTACATAAAGCAGGTGGTAAAGCTCGTAGGTTCTACATACGTACAATACCATAATATACAGGGCGGCGCAAAAGTCGCGTACCACAAGAATTTTCAGTGTTGACTATAATTTTTTTCTTTTAGGTAAGGGACGGCTCCGAAATTAACAATAGACGAGGGTGAGCTTGGTTTTAATGTATGGAATACCAGGTACAACAAATCGATGAATCGACACAAATTTAAATTCTGCGCCGATTCATCGATTTGTAGTACCTGGTATTCCATACATTAAAACCAAGCTCACCCTCTCGTCTATTGTTAATTTCGCAGCCGTCCCCTACCTAAAAGAAAAAATAATATAGTCAACGCTAAAAATTCTTATGGTGCGAGACTTTCGTACCACCCTGTATAATGGTATTTTTCTTTTAAAAATAATTAATGTATTACTATCCACTTTATAAATACATTATAGTCCGTATTCGTAATTATGAGGTAAAGTATATTTTAAGAGTGAACATAGTTCAGCTTTGTCACTACTTAAACGGTTACGCCGGGATCATAAATTATATTAACTCTAATACAAATTTGTGCAATGAAGAGTGAAGACACTTGTTGCTGGAATTGCTAAAACGCTTCTTGCGACTTTTGCCAAATTCGTATCCACTCTCATTTTTTATTCCACCAATTCTTGAATTCTTCATCTTAAATTCTTTGAGGAAACTTCTACTTTAAATTCTTATCTATGGACTTCAAATTTCAATATTGAAGAAGCCACTACCGCTTGTGTAAAGAAAAATGAGAGAGAGGATTGAAGAGCAGGTTTATTTGCTGTAATTATTTCACTATGATTTGACAAAAGAATTTATCTACTTTTCAAAGAAGCAATCGTCTCTTCGCAATTCAATGAGTTAATCACTGCCTACAATTTTGTTACAAAAGCTGCTGAAAAGAATTTTTTTTATAAGGAAGATCTAGCAAACTGGAAATTAAGGTAAATTTTGAGTTTTGTAGATGTTCAAAGATCGAACATAAGTGCTTAACGCAATGTTCTAAATCAAGAACGGTTTCTTCATCATTATCTGTGTAAAGTTCTAATTAATGCTCTTATTAAGGGTAACGAGAGTAACAGATCACGGGTTGATAT
This sequence comes from Bathynomus jamesi, assembly GCA_023014485.1. Classification (NCBI taxonomy): domain Eukaryota; kingdom Metazoa; phylum Arthropoda; class Malacostraca; order Isopoda; family Cirolanidae; genus Bathynomus; species Bathynomus jamesi. The sequence goes on from JAJOZX010013912.1 coordinate 31,041, forward strand.
TTGCAATTTAAACATCCTAGTCAGTTCTTGAAACTGTTCTAACAAAACTTTCTACACCAAAAAGAACTATGTCGGAACAACATCAATGTCCCCCCTTATATTCGCAAACTTGACCTTTGATATAGGGACCCCGAGTTTCGTGATGACGCATGTCTGTGAGAAGTTTCATCAGTTTATGTAGAGCGATTCAAAAGTTATGGATTGGTCCTTCATTTGACCTTTGACATCTATTTGTGACGAGCTTGGATACAGAGACCAGTCTCGCTAAAAATGGACCTGACGGATGATTCAGCCGCAAGTTTCAGACTGGGACGCACGACCAGCAAGCATCGCACAGTCAAAGGGACAATATAGTCATCACCGTAGGGACGAAAGAGCCCCGCTTCAATTCGGAAATGCGAAAGGGCAGTGGTTTTCCCATCGTTGGAACATTATGGAAGCACCTTCAGTTATGGTCTGTAGGCAAGCTTAGATTGTGGATATACTTTAGCCTTTTTTCTCTTTTGCTACACACTTCACATTTTTAATAAATGAAAAGTACTTGCGTGACTTTTGCTTGTATAGTGGGTAAATGTGTACGAATAAATGGAAAGCCAAATAATATATACTATATATTTATTAATATTTTCAAAAGTTAACGTAAAACAAGACACGTCGCATTGTAAAAAGACGAGTTAGAATTAGAAAAATTACTCAAAAGGTTTAAGCTTATAACAACAACGCCAGCTTGAGCATAAGCCTATCTTATAAGTTATTTACATTTGAGGATAATTGCACAGTACTTTTTCATATGGTTTCCCTACCAATGACCTTCTAGGACTAATATCGTACCACATTTGCTATGGCAAAAAGCGCTAAAAGTCTCCCTCACAAATCATCAGGCAAGTAGACAATCAATCGTTCATAATAATCTGCAGCACGAGCATGAACAGGGCCCACCGTTCATGATTGGTCAGTCTTCAAATCTATCACTGAACACAAGTTCTGTACCATTTCCACAGGATGCTTGAAAAATTCATTAGAAAGGAAACTGGTAAGATTGACCCTTTTGCGAGACTTAAAAATTCTTTCAGTTTTCAGGTGGACACACGTTCCCATAGTCAGTCTCTCAGCAAATAGTTGTTGCGTAAACTCTAGCACTGCGAGCATGTATCTGGCAAATGGCACAACCATCGAAGTGCGGTTGTTGATAAACTCATATTTCAGAAGACTATAATATATCCAGCTGAACTAATATAATACAAGCCAATACAGAGAAAATTTAAGTTATCAAAAGGTCTCATCAAGCAAAGAAACCAAACCGCAACTTCATTAGGACCCCCTACTTTTCGTCTTCATAAACCAACAAAAGTTCTGACACTTTAGTTTTGAATTACCATTTCCTTAAGTTTGCCCATTATTCAATCTCTACATATCCCAAAAGGTCCAACGCTATACTATAAGATCTACACTATCCTAGAGCCTCAGTGAACTTTTCCTACATGAAAACTCGAATATATTTAAACATATTCGACCTATTTTGATTATGGAACCTTTGGGTAAGAAGTACATTTATAATTAGCTAATTCTGATCATTGTACCTGTTAGGTCATTTGCCACGACTACAACAAACCATTTTTTTTTTAGAAGAATCATGTAGGACTGGTTGCCTGTTCAATCCTCACTTCTAAGACTGATTCATGAATTGGCCTCAACGGCATGCACTTGAAGATTTGTGAATGTCTGGGAAGAAATGAGCTACAACTAAGTTAGGTTAAAAGTGTTGATGGTTTAATATTGGTTTTTGACCTGTCCATAACTTGGAAGTTGCCTTCAAAACTAATTAAAAATAACTTTACAGCAAGCAAGAGTGAAATCATAACTACCGTACAGCATTACACAGGGCAATTCTTTAATTACATCACGCTTTCATAAATTAATTAAAAATCAGTCGATTAACTTGCGTTCGTTAAACTTAACACGATTATTATGCAAGGATGGGAGTTTTCTTAGAGGCAGAGAGTAACACGTTCAAAGCGTCTCCTGCCCCAACCCTTTGCGAAAATACATAATGAATACAGACAAAAATACATAATGAATACAGACAGTAAATTTCTTATCACAGCCCCCAGCGTTTCGGTAGAAATGGCGCGGTTTTGTGATCGACCGCTGCTTTTAGAGCTTTGTCCTAGGATTTTCTTAAGATTCTATACAAGATCTCATAAGAAGAAATGACAGATTGAGGTCAGGTGGCAGAGGATGCCATACAAGGTTACAGTCGTGAAAGTAGGGGTCAGACAAGACACTCGAGGCAGAAGTTTCATGAAGTCTAAAGTCTAAAGCAACATTTGCTGTACGAGGTGTTGCGCCGTCCTGCATGCTGAAACTACCTATATCAGTCTTGGTCCATTAAAAACGAGACGAACTGTTCTTGGAGAATACAGAAGTAAACATCTTACTCCACTTGTGTGTCACTAAAGATTGGGCGCTGGAGGCCCTTATAAGTCACGTAATTTTGCAAAGGGGAAGACACTTCGAACGTGTTCTGTCTGCAAAAAGAATTTCCAACCTTTCGCAAAATTAGTGCCAAATTTAACGAACTTCAAATTAATACGCCGATTTCTAGTTCGTTTTGGGAAGTGGGACAAAATTAAAGAATCGCTCTGTACGGTATATTAGAAAGTATTTGGAGTGCATTTCACTCCTGATGACTAATGCATCCGGACCTGTAAAGCCAGAAGCATCTCCAATATAATCTAGTGATATAGCCTAAGTAGGGAAGACTATAAATTAGACTACTCATTAGATATAACTTTCATTGGTGATAAGCCGCGTTAAGTCGTCTCGTACGTTCTCTATATACTTGGAAACAGTGAAGCCTTTATTTTCTATGATTAACCTACAAACATAATCTATGTCTAAAGATTATATATATAATGCACACCCACAAGGAAAAATGAAAGCGAAAAGCGATTCAAAGACCTTTCGTGTATTCAACAGTATATCAAAACTACATCAAATAAGGTTAATAAGCAATATAACGGGCTAAAGCAACACCGACAGAATGTGACAAAAAACTTATTACGAGCTTTGAAGCATGAACCAAAGACTGCTACATCAAAACTGTTCAGAATGTAACAATAGTCTGCAAAGACTAGTATCAATCAAAACGATGTTATGTCAATTGTAATAAAGCCCCTCATAACACCAACCAGTGCAAAAACTAACTTCATTCGAGTTGGAGAGAATAATGGGAACACTATTGTGCTTGTGTGGTGTAGTTTTTTACTTTTTTTTCTATGTATTCATAGCCTTGGGGACTGTTCCTCGAGATGTCCAACCGCTATTTTTTATTTATTCTTCAAGAACAGGAAATACTAATATCATCCTTTTAAAATAGATGTTCTCAATATTATTCACATTCACATATCGACTTAAGGTATACAACGCCATTAATGGTATCAGAAAATATAGCACCGAAATAGAAATGGAGCAAGTTCCAAATACGTGTTTATGTTTAACATACAATGCCTAAACAGGAGACTGTGCATAGTTTATTACACAGTTCGCGTTCAAAAACATTTGTTCTGGTTATTACAATTTTTAGTAAACAATGGCAAGAGTGACAATAAATTTGAAATTATAATATTTTCTGGGAATGTGACGCTGGAGAACGTTTCTGAAGTACAATTACCATATAGGGTATTTAATGTAAATAATTAAATGATTGGCAAATATGATGCTCTCACTTTCGCGAGTTGATCGATTGGATTCCTGGTTCCTCGTGTGGTGCGGCTCTACATATGCAATCGACATTAAGAAATGTTTGTCAAAAACATTACTTAAAGCGGTACAAATTTAAAGATGCCCATAAAAGGTGTGGGGGGTATTTTATGTCCCTGGGGGAAATGGGTTTTTAATGGAAAAGTGAAGGGAAGGGCAAAACTGAAAAATCGACCATTCTGAAGGTCAATATGTTTACGAGTCAGAAGACAACACTAGTCTTCGCATGATTTGACCTCATCACAAAGTACCGCTAATACAAGTTTATCGGCCGCTGTTTTATGATGACAACTACAATGAAATGATTATGTCAAGAAGCTATTTGCGGCGACAGAATATGGAAAAACAATTAAGTTTGCACAAAAACACTTGCAATGGACATTGGCCCAACTAACTCCGTGGGTAAACGTTCGGGTCTCCAACATATTTAAAGTAGCCTCACTGTACGTAAGCAATGACCGTGTGTGTGTGTGTGTGTATAAACTGTATATATATATATATATTAGTGGTAGACTGGATATCCGCATCATTTTTAACATCCGCAATTGACTGCGGATGTTATGCGGATATTACCTCTAATAAATTATGTAATTTACAATTAAATTAGCTTACAAAGTAGCTTATAAGGCCCAGTCATGCACATTTCATGTAAAGTATTAATTATTAATGAACAAACAAATATATAAACCTCAAAATATAAGTAGGCTACCTGGTAACACAGAAAATTGAATGAAACTTGTTTCATTGAATTTTCTGTGGCTGAAACTCTTGAGAAAGTTATTATTTTTATCATAATGAAAACATTAATATTAATTTTAATTCTTATGCATTGCCTGCCATAATAGTAATATCACGAAATTTGAAAAATTGTCATATATTCATAATTCTATATTATATTAATAGATTAACTAAATATCCGCATCCGCGGATATTGAAATTAAGAAATTAAGGATCCGTATCCGCAGATGTTGAAAAACTGACATCCGGTCCACCACTAATATATATACTGTTTACAACTCGTCGTCCTCATATCAGAGGTCGCAGTCATGTAAAAACTCTCAAATATTTCTGAACTCCCAAGTCCATAGAATTGTAAACAGGTTCCATTATTTAATTTGGTCTAAATAAACTAACTTTACAAATGAACCGCTTGAATTCTCGATGTATACAAACTGTTAACTCGAAATGGTGTTTACAGGCTTTCAGAGTGTACGGTATAAAGGAGAAACAACAGAACCTTAGCGAACAACGGTTTAAAACGTGACTTCATTTCGGTTACATATTCCAAAGTTTAAACAACCCAATTTTAATTGACTACAGTTGCCGCATACCTTATTTAGGATTGTGATGTAATGTTCAAGCTCTGAAACAATGCAACCAAGTTAATGAGCTTTCATTTGATGGAAGGCCTACAATACGATACTCTTCAAGATGTAGGCCTATTAGAAGCTTAACGAAGTAGTCATAACGTTAGGTGGGTATCTATTTTGAATTTAGCATGCGCGCGCGCGCGCACGCACGAACTTCACCTCTGTGCGATGAGGGATCGTTGCACGAACTCGAAACAGATTTACCAAGTTATATAAGCCTACATAAATAATGTATAGCATAAAAGACAACTAGTTTTCTACCACAGTATCAATTACTCTAATTCCTCAGCACAAGATACAAATTTAACTAATTCCTCGTAAATCTAGGCACGATACCAGTAAAATATCCACAAATAAAGTTCAATCACAATGGCTTAAACGTGTCTTGACTCGAGATTTAGTTTCTCCTGTCGTAATTTAACGGCGGAAGAAGCACTTTCACGGATGGGGGTTTCTTATTTCTGGAACATCTCTTTATCAACTCATCGTCCCTTTCCAATAGGCAGAAATGCAGAACAATCAGTTTCGATCGTGAGACTGTACAGAAGCCATTGTGATCAGTGAAATGCGTTAAGAACGACAAACCATGATCTGTGGCGGTTATTTACGCATGGGGTTCTTATCTTTTGAAGTCGAGAACAATGAATCACGGCTCGTTTCATAACATTAAACACAAATAAAAAACGAACTTGACAGCTTAATGGAGGCATCAGCATGGAAACAGTCAACACCATAGAAGAGCGTGTCGCTCGGCCTATTAGAATTTTTGCCTTTGTCACGTAGTTTTAAATTGTTCAAAATACTAAAACCGTTAAAAATGAAAAGAATTGAAGTAAATAATTCGCACCGACTTAGTCTTTTCAATAACCTCGGCTTCAAATATGAATAAAATCAGAAATGAAAGCTCCCTATCAATTACTTAGCAAAGGGACGAAGGTGTTTATTTCTTCTGGCCCAGAACCCCGTGCCATCATTTGGCATGATAGGGGAGCACCGTCTTTCGGTTAAAACGTGGACAAATCTTCAGTTTATGATTTTCATCAATATAAACACTCGATACGGCCAAATGCGCATCCTTATGGAAATTCATTACGGCTAGAAATAACTTCGGAAATAGCTTTTAACAAGTATTTGTTAAACAAACCTAGCATGGAGCTGAGAGATGGTGTTTCATCATCAAATCTTCTTCAATCTGTCTATCGAATGTGCCACCACGATTATAAAAAGAAAGAGGCTCTAAGTCTATGCTTATATAGCCTCATTTAAGCGCATGCTAGGTTAAATGAGGTCTACAAGACGAAGGGAATAAATTAAAAGTAAGGGATGGGGTGGGAGGTTGACTACTAGTTTAATAACAACATTTTTAAATACGCCACTCGAAGACTAGGATGTACATTTCCTTTTAAAGATACACTTTCATCTTCTTCACAATCATTTTAGACTAACATTAAACATCCACATTCATTCTATATTCCCTCACTCACCCTTTCTCGCTTTCTCCCTCTCACCGGAAGTAGAACCCGCCCGCACAAGCAAGGGGCCTACACACACACACACACACTTACGAAATTAGAATATTTCTCATTTTTCAATTGTGGATGGCGACATTTAACCTAATCTAAATACCTAATTAACTTTGCCCAACCAAATATTCATTATACCCCTTTTTCCATGATATTTAATGATTTCAAATGAAAAAATACGAATCTGTGGCAGCACCATATATATATATATCGTAAATACTGTTTATTTACAGTAGGAAGAAGAGCCATCCTAAACAACTGCTGGCTCCCTACCGGTCCAGTGGCACTCGCTTCACATTTCTAAAATATATTTTAAATAATACAAGATAAAAATGACTATATTTAGAAGGAAATGGTTGGTGTAACGTACATTACCCAAAACACGGATTTTGAATAGAAAGTTTTTGTCACTATTTTAAAAAAAAGGCTATCAGGTCTATTAAATAATTTTCTGAAACAAGAAATACCGGTATATTCTTTACACGATTTCTTAACGAAATAAATGCGCGAACAAAGACCAAATGTTTCAATTTTTTTTAAGTCAACGATCAGAAAGAGTAAAGTTAAATGTTAAAATGAAGCAAGATACAAAGACTTAAGGGAGTTACCGGGTCCGTACCACGAGGATTATTAGTTTTTTTGCTCCACATAATAATGACTACGGATATCGACAAAAATTACAATGTGATTTACGGACACAAATTTGTAAAGGATCCTTACAGACAAAAGGATAGAAATACATTTTCAAATGGAATTCGGAAAAAACTTTAAAACAAAATAAATCTTTTAAATTTAAAAAAAATGAAACGCTCCTGATTGAAGGACCGAACAGAGTTTATGCCATCCCAAAATTAATGGGAGAACTCGCGCCTCGAGGGAATGAATAGGAAACTCTTCAGCATTCAAGGCCCAAACTAAATTGAGATTCCACCGACGAAGTTGCGAAATCTTCAAAATATTCAGTTAACAATACTCATTTCCGAGACGAGTCTTTAACCAGCTGAACGCGGCAGGTTCAGAGACCAGAGTGACTCCTTCCTCCATCAGAATTCACTACGAACAAGGTAATCGAACAATGCCTACATTTTAAATTCAACCAAATGACGCACTACCACAAAAAGTAATGACCCATATATACATTATCGTTTATTAAATAGCCTATTCATTATTACAGCGATCATTATTATTTAAATATTTACATCATTATGACTGTTGGTTAGTGAATAACATGACATCATATTCGAACAAATGAGATGGTCTAGCGGTCTAGCCTATGGCGGCAGTCGACCTTAGCGTTCTCCACTATACAATGTGACCTAACTGGCAATTTTATCAGTATTAACACCTGATGGTTTATTTAAGTATAGGGTAACCCTAACGACCAACTGTTTTTCAAAATTTATCTAGCCTACTAATTTATTTTATTTTTTAAAGGTCTGTACATACGTTGAACTTATTACCCATTTGGTCAACAAGACATTACATTTGGAAAACATTAAGCCACTCGGGCCTATCGAGGTTGCGCAAGTAGAAAACTTGTGGTCAAACTATTTTATACGAAAATTTGGAAACCACCAATTTTAAGTGCTGATTATCGAAACTATTTACAGTTACCAAAATATACATTTTTTACACTCTTTACAAACTCTCATTCATGAAAGAGTTCAATTTAGGAACTACTATTTATCGAATCATAACAAGTTATTCAAAAAATCTACTACTTTAGGACTAAAAATTTCGTAGATCCAGTCTACAAGACCATTTTCAGATTTTCTTATTATGCCCTCGAGTTCTTCCATCGATACTAAAAAACTAAACTTAACCTATGATATTCTAACCTAACCTGATTCACAATAACCTCTCCATTTTAAGTCAAAGTCGATCATATATTGTTATCCCGGTTACGTTAGGCCTAATTCTATTAGCCAACGTGTGAGCATGTCTAAGCCTACTACTGATAAGCTAATAGCTTTTAAGAAAAACTTAAAATCTACAGTTTATCATCGACTCAAGGATGATCATGATTCACTGGCAGAAGGATAAATTTGATAACATAAGATAGCTACCGTACATATATTGGACCTTAAAAAAAGTTAGAAGAGGCATAATTTATAGTACTGTACAGTACGTATAAATGTAGTTCATTTATTATATTAAATTTACTTATTAAATAAATAAACGTTCATACACGTTTCAGTTTAGCCTTGTGAGCACTAATTTCCAGTTTAGTGCCATCTAGGCCTACTTTCATATAGGACTAGTATCGATAACCAATAGACTCCAATTTCAGTGTTACAGTAGTACCATACAGCCGATTATTACAAAACAAAATAGCTTCTTGAAGTCTAATTTTAACCAAACCCTAATGCACATTAATGTACACGGGGTTAGCTGAAAACCATTACTACTTAACGTAGGCCTAAATTAATGGGCATATTCAAAAGCACACAAGGAAAGCCTAATAAAGGTCGCAGCTTAAGTGGAGGCTAAAGAACAGTAAGCCTTAGGCTATTAATGTTTAGGTTTGGGGGCTTTTGTTGGGTTACCTATTAATACAGCGCCTTCGCAAAGGTAGGCTGCAAAGGAAGAGCCTAAGGCCTCCAAACTGAAAGGTAAGCATTATATATATATATATATATGGTGGCCACAAAGTCCCTTAGCATTAAAAACAAGGGCAACATTCAGATATGCTGTAATTTCACTGCGAAGGCGAAATGTGTGCGTGTAAGAACTGGTGATATTTAGCATACCTGCAATATGATAAAAATGACAAGCTAATACAAGATACAAGGTAGTTTACAAAAAAGACCTTAACCTGGGAGCCGGCACTCCAGCTGTTTGTAAGCTCTGCTTTCACAGCGATACAGACGAGCTTTTGGAAGCCACTGGGGTAGCCGTAACCTAAACACTGATAGCCTTAAGCAGTGGCCTCTATTCAATAGCCTTCCGGTTTGGGCAGGCCTATTAAATTAAACACTGATGGGGATATCCTAGCTACCTTTCACATTATCTGTGGCTATTTTTACTGCTTAAATGTGCACTAGAGTTTGATCAAAGTCTAACGAACTTGTTTTTGTTAATAATTGGTTTCATAGCCTTCCCCTACAATACTTCAAAGCTGAAATCAATGCCAGATTATTAGTACCAGTACTATATAAAATAGATCGCGTTCAACTAGAAACTGGTTGCGCTTTAGTTCATGAGACTAAAGCCTATTGGAGCAATCCAAGAATAAGCACCCAAAATCAATTTAGGGTACTTTTTCTTGGATTGGGGTCGAACGAGGGTGCTTATTCTTGGATTGCTCTAAAATGAAGTTAAGGATCAATGAAAGAAAGCCACCCCCAGCCTTCTTTAGTTAGCTTTATAAGGCTAACTAACGAAAATATAACGACCTAACCTAACCAATCGTCAAGGGCGTACAGTTGACCTAACGATTGGTTAGGTTAGAACCGTTAGTGTGATATTTTCGTTGGTTAGCCTTTAAAGCTAATTAAAGGCTGGGGGTGGCTTTCTTTCATCGATCCTTAACTCCATTTTAAAATGGTTAATTGAATGCCCTTGACGATTGGTTAGGTTAAGTGATATTTTCGTCAGTTTTAACGAAAATATCACGCCTTAACTAATCGTCTCAAGGGCGTAGTTGGCATTCAATTAACCTAACTGGGTATTCAATAATTTTACCGTAGGTTTCGATATATATATTTTTTAATTGGGGTTGTTTAACCTCCTTCGCACCATCTAAGGTCATATGACGGAGGGGACCTACAGCTTTACGTGGGATCCACAAACCACGGGTCGCTACATAATCTGGGCGCGGAGGACGATCTCCCATCCAACTACTACCCAGACCCAATGTCGCTTAACTTCGCTGATCTCCGGGAAGCGGTGTTAGACATTGGCCACGACGTAGCTCATATAAACAATCCAAGAATAAGTACCCGATAATAATGGTAGCACTTTAAACTGAAGTGTTACCATTATTGATTGAAGATCCATTGCCAGTAATAAATTGGTGTAAGGGAAAAAAAAGTGATGCCGTGTGCTAAGTGCGATCAAGCAATGACCTGGACAAAGTTTTCGAGGAATGTTTATATTAAAATCCTTTAATTTGGATTGAGGTCGAACTGGGGTGCTGTTTCTTGGATTGCTTCGGCCTATTTCATCATCTAAATAGACGTAATTAGGTTTTGGCTGTTCAGATTACTTCCCGTACGCCTAATTCATTAGACAATAACATTCTTTGATTAGATATTCCTCGCTTCTCACTAGGCCTTAAGATTTCATTTTAAAATAATATAGGATACCACTCTTAATACAGTACCTCTACGAATAACTAATCTAAAAAAAATTTTGGTGCTATCTAGTAGCCTTTTTTAGTTAGCTTTATAAGGCTAACTAACGAAAATATCACGACCTAACCTAACCAATCGTTAGGTTAACTGTACCCCCTTGACGATTGGTTAGGTTAGGTCGTGATATTTTCGTTTGTTAGCCTTATGAAGCTAACTAAAAAAGGCTGGGGTGACGGTAGGAATCACGCTATCTAAGTAGCACCAAAATTTTGGTTTTAGGGAGAGCCTATAATACTAATTGGCAATGATTAGCTCCTTAATTACATACGCATGGTAAGAATCAAGTTAATTAGGCCTAAATTGGGGAAAGGGCCAGTGGCAGGAGTTTATCTATTTACATTACAATTTATAGCAGTTAGACTACTAGCTTTTTGAATTGGGTATAGGGTATTACATTAATTAGGCACTAAAATATAAAGATTTAAAATTTATGTGGTTTCTCGATTGTCCCCCCGCCCAATTGTATTATTATAAATATAAGCTATTAAGTCGTCCTTAACTAAGGCGTGTTACATTTCCCAATGGTCCACTGCATTTAGTATTAACTGTTTGAATCATTCCTGCAGAGTAATAAAACAGATGGCAGACTCATGTTTTGTTTCATAGGTTATGTAACGGTAAGCCTACTATTCGGAGTACGAAAGAAAAACAAAAAGCGTAATTTTAAAAGATTAATACAGTACATAACTAATCATTATTCTCCTCACATTTATGCTAATAGATAGGTTAAATACCTAAACCTATATTAAAGCAACGTTTAGGTCGTTAAGATACCAGGCGCAGGCCCTAAGCAGGTTATATATATATATATGATGCAAACCCACAAGAAAAAAAAAAACGATTTGGAATTTTTTCTTTTTCCTTGTGGGTTTGAATCATTTATTCATTTCACGTGTTTAATTGTGAAATTCATCCCATGGTTAATATGTTTCAAATGACATGGGCTGGACCTGTAAATCAAAATAACTTTTCATGGAAATTGTAATACAGCCTTCAATAACAGTGGTAAGCAAGCCTAGGCCCAACAAGCCTTCAGTGAGAATTGGGACTAGAATACGATATGGCATTATCAAAATACGCCTCAACCTACATAGAATATAAATATTAGGTAGGCTACAACCTGGAATTTTAAAATGCTTTGACACGAAATTATGAGTAAAAAATTTAAAGAATGATATTCAAGAGGGAACATTACCTAAGCGTTAATGAGGATGGAGAGCAGGCAAATTAACTAAACAAGTAGGCTACCCACTACTGCCTATCGATTCAACAAACCTTATGGAAAGCTAGGCTCCGTTCAGGTCATCACAACGAGAATGTCGTAGGCTATGATAGGTTATTACTAGGCACTGTTCGTCACTGGGCTAAAGTAAATATATGGTTTAAGTGTAAAGGAAATGCAACAAGATAAGAGTAGGCCAATATAATTAATTTTGGTTACTGAACTGGGGGAAGCCTAATCCATCGCCGATAGGTTAGTAATTAAGATTGTATAGTCCTATGTCCAGAAAAACGAAGAGAAGTAAAGTTATATGCGGTGAATAGACCTACCTATATACTATATAATCAAAAGGGAAATTGTATACCCTGCAAATATAATACACCACTATAATCAGAAAAATACAGCAAAAAAGCTAAATCTTGGGCCTCAACTAATTTTTTAATACCATATAATGCTGAAACAAGCAGCAAATATGAAAGAAATAAAAGCAACAAGCGGTGCTGATGCCCACATATTTGAAATAGGTATACCTCGTAATGCTTCAAATACTGAAGAATGTCAACTCCTGACTCCATGGTTTGGAAAACTGAAAATAACCATCCATTACGACAATTACCCACTTAACAAACACGACACACAAACTTCATTTAAAGGTTAAGTCCGCATGGTTGACATTCGTGTTACACATTAAGTAAATGAAGGAATAAAACGTAAATGAGTAAAAATGAGGAGAAAACACACGATCAACACACGGACTCACAAAGGATTCGACACAACTGGGAATGGTCGGAGCGGGGAGGTGAGGACTCGGAGTCGGAAGAGGCAAAGAACTCAGTGAGCTCGTTCTAGCCACCCCACAATCCCCCATTAATAAACCTCCCACCCTCCCGCACCCCAGTCATTCCCCCCGTCTCCCCTGTCATTCATCCCACCTGATTTCTCATACCTCTACTGAGCCACAGTTTAAAAATTGAAATAGTAATTGAAAATGTAAAAAGCTTCTCTCACATTTTTACATTTCACACGAGACATTGTTGTGCTTTTTCAACCTTTTTTACGCATGTAGTGTTGCGGCAGTAATAATGATGTTTGTATTTATTAAAAGGCATGAACGTTTCGCTCTTTGTAAAGGAAATAGCTTAACACATAATATAATTTTGTTACTGTTCATTTACACCTGCATACAAAACCTTTATATATATATATATATATATATATATATATATATATATATATATATATAATTATGATGCAAAACTACAAGGAAAGAGAAAAATGGGTACATTCTTTCCTGTTATCCCGGACTCCATACTTTTTACCAGCTGCCAGACTTCAATTTTGACAGAATATTTTCGTTAAAACTAACGAAAATATCACGACTTAACCTAACCTCACCAACTAATTAGGTTAATTGAATGCTCGGTTAGGTAAACTGTACTGTTAAGTCGTGATATTTTCGTTAGTTTTAACGAAAATATTGTGTCAAAATTGAAGTCTGGCAATGGTAAAAAGTCTGGGGTCCGGGATAACAGGAAAGTACCAAAAAATGCATCATTCATTCATTTCACGTGTTTAATTGGGAAATTCATCCCATACAGTATATATATATATATATATAATATATATATATTCAGTGTCCATCATTTATATATTTGACGTGTTTAATTGTGAAATTCACTATATATATATATATATATATATATATATATAACTTCCGCGCTATGAAGTGTACTTTAATTTGTTGTATCTGTTTAATTACTGTCATACACTGATTATGACGCATTTTTAACTAACTAAGCAACATTCTATTATTAGTATTGTAAACTTATCCTGAACAAAGCCATTTAGAACAGTAAATAGTACATGTGTTGCGTTTGGCCGTTTCTCTGTACTCTTTGAAATACCCTATTTATTTGTCTTCCCATGACGTCACAGACCGTTAGGCGAGTGCCCGCTGCTCTCCTCCGCTTTGGTCAAAGGACCCGTGTGATAAATACCAACGAGTAAATTGGCACACCTTGGCAATGCCCGCGCCGAATAAACTTTCATTAAAAGACGATTTATTCCGTATGGGAAATTTATCGTTGTGTTAAATTTGTTAATAATAATTAGGGGTCATAAATAGTTTATATAAGCGCGCAATCATGTAGGAAGAAATGAATTCTTTTTCCACACGTTTTGCGAGGGTAAACGGCTTTATTTCTGCATTTACGAAATGCTAATTTGTCCAATAAAGATTTTGTAATTTTCAATTATTTTAAAATGTATTAGATTACAGTTCATATTTATTCATATAACTTCGCGTTTAATATAAAATTGAAGTTATTTCAATTACGCGAGATTGTATTTCCAGGAAGAACAAATACAATTTTTGGAACTTAGAAAACTGCCCGCGAGTAAGGTGGATACGGGCAAATAAAAGGAGAGGGAGATTGACCGAACGAACGGCAAGCTATCATTAATTAAAGGTAAGCTTGTTTGGAATGTGGATATCAGCAGATAGATCAGCAATTTTTGCCTTGCCAACATTCATTTTGGATAATAACGAGAACGAGGATAAAGTTTTCACGAGTACAAAAAGTGTTACACAGCCCGTGCAGCTCTCTCTCTCTCTATCTCTCTTTTATATATATATATATATTATATATATTTCAACTGCAAAGAACACGCAGTATAAATAACGTAAAGAACGACGCTTGTATGGGAGAACATTCCGCGCAAGATGAGAAGAGAGAACGAACAAATGAAAAAATGAGGTAACCACCCGGGATCTTCCGATTGCCGGTCAGATATGATAACCACTACACCATGGTCCTCAGTCGATCAGAAGTCGTAATTCCTCTACATACGCGCAGAAACCAATGCCCCGAGGGGGCACCTCCCGCATGCCGTATCTATATATACATTTCAACTGCAAAGAACACGCAGTATAAATAACGTAAAGAACGACGCTTGTATAGGAGAACATTCCGCGTGTATATATATATATTACTCAATCGTTGTAGTTATTTCTTGGTCATACAAAATTAGACTAATCGGGCCAATCCTAACCCCACAATAGCACGATAGCACGATAGCGGTTGTGGGTTATATACAGGGCGTCCCAAAAAAATGTATACACACTTTAAATAATTATAAAGGCAGTGTTTATTAAAATACATTTCATTTTCAAAATGTAATAGAATCTACAGACATTATTTAATTGTTTTGTCAACGCCTGTTTTCAAACTGACGTCCGTTCTGGTCCAGGCACTGCTGATAACGCGAAGCAATGGAATCGCAAACATCACGAAACATTTCGTTTGGTATTTGTGTGCATTCTCGTTCAATGGCTGCTCTCAATTCAGTGACTGTTGCAGGTTTTATAGCGTAGACTTTGTCTTTTAAGTATCCCCATAAAAAAAGTCTAGTGGTGTGAGGTCTGGTGAACGCGGAGGGTATTCTACGAAACCCCTTCGTCCAATCCACATCCACATCGTGCCAAGTACCACTCGCAATACTCCACTCTTCGGTCCGGATCATCATCTTCATTAATAGCATGGACTAATCTTGGAATGTAACTTTTCCATTGACAGCGCTTCAAAATGCGTTGGACAGACGATTCTGAAATTCCTACCTCACGACTCGCTTGCCGCACAGATTTTCTTGGACTTTGGTGATACGTTTCCAGTACTCTTTCTTGCTTTGTGGGGCTTGTCGATGTCCGTGGTCTTCCGGAACGCTTCTTGTGGACATTCTGAACAGTTCCATCGGCTTCAAACTTATCTCTAATTCGAGTGATGGTAAGTCGCGTTGGTGGATCTGTTTGAAACTCCCTCCTAAACTGTCTTTGCACTTCAACTGCGTTTTCACACTTCCAGTAGCATTTTAGAATGAATTTCCTTTGTTCAAAGCTTAGTCTGACTGCCATTATTAATTCTAATGGGTTTAACTTGGAAAGAAAGAAACATCAATTGAGCTATCAGCTGTTAAAGTGTGTATACATTTTTTTGGGACGCCCTGTATATATATATTTTTTTTAATTAGGGTTGTTTAACCTCCTTCGCAACATCTAAGGTCATATGACGGAGGGGACCTACAGCTTTACGTGGGATCCGAACCACGGGTCGCTACATAATCTGGGCGCAGAGGAAGGTCTCCCACCCAACTACTACCCAAACCCAATGTCGCTTAACTTCGCTGATCTCCGGGAAGCGGTGTTACGACATCGGCCACGACGTAGCCCATATATATATATATATGGGAATGAACTCAGAATGGTCCCCTGAGTTTTTTATGATACACACAGACAGTGCATGGAACAAGGAACTCTTCTGGGAAAATTAAATTCACTATAGTCCGAATAAGTAATGGTAAATGACAAATACCATAGTTTTTCTTTTTCATGATGCTAGCCCGACGTGGGCAACGGGTCACTCGCAAAGAGGTCCCATAAATATAGCTTCCCTCACCAGCTATATGCAAAGCAGACAGGATCCAGCTTTGGGACATGGATCTAGGGTTTAAAGCAGCCTAGCCCTGCTACATTTAGAACCTCAATATAAGCAAAAGACTCGCTGCCTTCACGTCAGATTGAATACATAAAAGAAAAAGGGGTAACTATTATATTTTTAGCCAAAAACCAAAACTTAAACCTCAACTGGTAGAATTGAGCGTCCACTTTTCAAGGCACATAACATGTCCGTTTCAAGATGGGAATGAACTCAGAATGGTCCCCTATGGTATTTGTCATTTACCATTACTTATTCGGACTATAGTGAATTTAATTTTCCCAGAAGAGTTCCTTGTTCCATGCACTGTCTGTGTGTATCATATATATATATATATATATATATATAGAGAGAGAGAGAGAGAGAGAGAGAGAGAGAGAGAGAGAGCGCAAACTATACATCGAAGTTAATTTCCAGTAAAATATTCCGCTGGAGCTTCGATACATTTCTAACATTGATAAGGAGGACCTCGGAACACTATCCTTAAGTTATTGTTGGCAGCTTTCTCCGCTATATTGGTGGCAGGTTAATAGGGAGCGTCTGTGTCTGCGAAACAGCGTCTTTCATGAAACAAACAACGTGAGACTCGCTCAGAGCATCCGGTCTGCAGGCTGCAGCTGACACCTGTAGTTCCTCTGGAACGGGTTTGCCAGCTTTTAACATGTTTGATCACGGCTTCATAAACTGTGCCACCTGCGACTAATGTCTTCATGAAAAAGGGAGAGGACAATGTTTGCAGCCAGAGTTTTAGAGCCGAATTCTCAACAAATCGCTTTTATCGGCACTTTTAACTCAGCCCAACCAAATAACTTTACCTAACCTAGCGAGCATGTACCGAGAACGTGTATTGTTGAGAATCTTAGATAAGAGTCAATGTTTTCCAGAAAAGATAGTCCCAAATCAATGGCACTTTGGATCCCACGTAAAGCTGTAAAGCTGTAGGTCCCCTCTGTCATATGACCTTAAATGTTGCGACGGGGGTCAAACAATCAAGTCAAAACAAAAACAGTTCCACTTTCTTAACCTATATAAACCTATCCTCACACTGGAAATAACCTATAAATTAAACTAACATGACCTTACCTAACCTAACTCAGTTCATAGGACCGCGTCAGTGATTTTGACCTGTTCACATTTTGGGACAGTTTTTCAACCCCTTACGAACGTTAGGCAACGTATGTAAAGATCAAATAAACTATTTTTAATGAGATTCTATCTTGAAAATTTGTATGGATAATTTACCCAATAAAAATTGCGCGCACGAGAGTCCGTCCAACAAGATTCGATAGGTCTTCATATATCGTTAAATAATAATAATAAAAATGTTTCATTTTGAAAAAGTTTACAGGAAAATTTCCACACTTTTAGAAATAATGTTTCATTTTTATATAACTGAATTAAATGATGCAAAACCAAAAAAAAATTTTCGAAATAAATTTAAAAAAAGTGTGTTCCTGTCTAGTCGTTGTGGCCAATATCGTAACACCGCTTCCCGTTTTAGTTGATCAACGAAGTTAATCACTATTGGGTCCGAAGAGTAGTTGGATGGGAGACTGTCTTCCGCATACAAATTATGTAACGACCAGGGGTTTGGATTCCACGTAAACCCGTGGGTCCCCTCCGTTATATGACGTTAAATATTGCGAAGGAAGTTAAATAACACCATCATTACATTTATAACTAGTCGTCACTGATGGTCACTCGATCGTAAAGGCAAAAAGGAAACTCATCATAGCGATGATTCACATAATTTAGTGCGAAGACTGAGGAGTTCCTGCAACCATTTGCACGATAATTGGATCAAAGTATGTGATCTATTTCTTTGTTTCATTATAAAGCAATTATCTTCCGATTTTTCCGTGTCCATTCTTTAAGGGTTAGTCAAATCATTAAAACAAACCCTCAACCAGAGTCGTGATTTCGTGATATTGCATTCATTAAGTTTTCCTCGTCAAATTATGGGCTGCTTTTATCTTCAAATTTCCTTCCCTTAAAGTTGTACCTCTTCGTCTTGCCAGTTGTAAGATAAACTCCTCATCTATATACAGGTTTGCCAATTATCCTTCATTTTTCGGGATTATCCCGAATTCAAGTTTAGAGTCTCACGTTCCGACTTAATATGAGAACGACCAAATGTCCCGAGTTTCGATGACTTGCATTCTTATAATCACGTTATTACTTTGTATTGTAACTATAGTAACGAGTAACGACTATTATTATTAACTTGCAGCTATTATAGTTACCATAAATCATAATACTATTAATCTCAACTCATTTCGACATTGATTTAACAGCAGCAGATCGTACGTTTAGATGACCTTATTACCAGTGATGTAGGTCTCGAGATCGGTCTCGGTCTCGAGACCGATCTCGAGACCCAATTTGCAGATCTCGATCTCGATCTCGGTCTCCGCTATTTAGATCTCGGTCTCGATCTCGGTCTCGACAGACGCGGTCTCGGTTTTTCGCCCCGAGACCTTTCGAGACCTCTCGAGACCGTAATGAAAAACACATGTTATTGGCATACTCATGATGTTGGCTTGGTTGAACAGACACAATTCAGAATGTTTATGAAAGTTTGTAAAAGTAAGGGACTCTAGGTATTCACTAATCAGTCACCCTGTTTTGAGTTGCCACGTTTGTCTTGCGGAGGGTGTGGGTCTGGATTTTTTTAGGTTAGCGCTACAAAAACACCCCCAACCCCCCCCGCCCCCGTCAGATTAATTTTATTGAAAATGGAAACACTAAATAGAGAATTATATATATTATATATATAAGTATATATTATAAGGCCACTTAGTGTTGCCAAACGGCGTGTCAACCTCTGTGGCGTGATAAAAACGATTATCCTCCCATCCAATATGTATTTAAAAAATAAAATGCTTCACACAAAAATAATGCAAGAAATACAGCATAAAGAAAACAGTACCGATAAATTCAAGAGTCAAACCAAAGTTCCGAGACTAATGGCAAAATATTAAAGCTATCGGTCCAAGCAGAAGAACGTTGAAACTGGGAAGATTTTGAACCGCAGGGAACAGTTGCGGCGGTACCTCTTAGAGATCGATGAATCTCATTTTAGACAACTGCTCTCCAATAAAGTTTTGGCACCAGAAAAGGGATAAATTCCCATCACTGGCCAATATTGCCATGACTTTTAACAGTGCCTGCCTCTAGTGCTCCAATTGAGCGTGTATTTAGCCATGGAGGCATAATAATGAGGCCCCACAGAAGTCGAACTTCAGCAGATCTTCTGAGCACGCTGATGTTCCTTAAGTGTAATGAGCACCTATCATGCTTTAAATAAATGCACAAGTCAAACTGGGTAGTGGGTACGTTCATTAAACCTTCTGTAACAGATATAAAAGAAGTAAATAAATAAAAAGTACGTATATATATATATATATATATATATATATATATATATATTCATTTGTTAATTTATAGGCTACACTTTTTGCATTCAACACACTACATCTGAGAAAGTAGCTATTAGTTTATTAATATAATACTTAACATAGTCTAATTTCCATAGTAGTGTAAAACAAATTGAAAGTGCATGAGCTTGGTCTCGATCTCGATCTCGGTCTCGAATTTTAAGGGTCTCGATCTCGGAAGGTAGATCTCGATCTCGAACCTTTGATCTTGGTCTCACAGGATCAGGTCTCGGTCTCGGTCTCAGTCTCGGACTTGGTGGTCTCGACTACATCACTGCTTATTACTGTACATTGGTTGTACTGTATAGTTAAATATATAAACAATTTTCCTTGTTTCTTTCCCTTCTTGTAAACTGTAATAACTGTTTTAAAGCCTTCGACACTAGGATTCATTATTTAGAAATAGTAAATTATGATAACTGAAATCCTAATTTCTATTTCAGACGTGGCATCATCATCATCATCAGCTGCGAATTTTACATTTTTTCCTGTTTTTAAGAATTATTAGATCTTAATGAATAATAAATTAGTATTTACTTTATGGACCCACATACTTTGTACATTTCTATTTTTCATTGTATGTAAGATGTCCTTTTTAAAACTTCGCGACACTAAATGGTGAGTGGTGACGCTTCACTAATGGTGAGTAATTGCTATACCTTTAAAATTCATTTCTGAAACATTAATATTATTGAATGTCCTGCCTCAATATCTCTTTGAAAGCTGGTAACCCTCGCCCCTCACTATGACGTTCCCTTATAATGCCGACTAACTCTTCCTCAAAAACCATAATCATAATTCAACTTTGGCCATTATGAACTTTCCGTCCTCACGAACGTGGCATATTTTTGCTGCAAGGCCAATTTTGGGTTTAAATCCGTTGAAACTTAAATTTCCAACGTTTGTTCATTTTAAGACCGGAATATTTGATTCTGAGATATTTTTTATTACAAAGTGAGAAAATTAAGATATTAATTACGATGCATTTGATTATATTATATTAATAAGTTACCTCCAAGATGCCCAGCTTTGCAAATGTTTGCTAACCACCTCGAATCTCCCGGAGGTAACGAGACGGGCTCAATACAGTATAATGCAAAACTCATCCAATCCAATTATCCAAGCTATTCGTCGTCCTGCCAGCTGTCATTAAAATACGAGTTAATATCGATATTGTTATTTTCATTACTCTATTTTTAGTTTTAGTTTATTTTTGTTTTTTCCTATGGAAATTATTTTTCGAACATTTTTCATTCATTATTTCACTTTCATGAAGTAATATAATTCTGACTGCAATTAATATATTTATAATTAATCTAATATTAGAATGTATCAAATTGAAAAATCGATACAAACATTAAGCACAAAAAAATTTCCCATATCGTACGCCTATCACGTCCGATTTCGCAGACATGACAGGCGTACGATGTGAGAAAATTTTACTAGCACATTAAATATTTACTATTTATATTAAATAGTTTTCATTTTTTCATTTTAACGTGCCTTTATTATCTTTGATATCAGAAGTTCCAGGTTTATTCCAATCCCTTCCTTCTCTTATATTTATTTATTTCAAATCCAACGCCACAGAACGAGTGATTGTTGCCAATGAATTTTTGGTAACATCACAAAAATCAATTTAATCAAAATTGATGGCTTGATGATAATGTAAAGGTTGTAGCCCTCAGATTTTGTCTCGGAGTTTTAGCGAGTGAAAACAATCATCCCTTTGTTGAACGACATTATGGAAGAAAAAGTAAATATCATTTGTGTCTTGCCTTTTGGTTGCGTTTCGATTTTTTCTTTAAAAAATTTGATAGACCGGCAAAATTGTTGCCAACGAAACTGCTGCCGACAACCCAATTTTAACGATGGGTTCAAAGAGGGAGCAACCCCCCTATTATAGGGGTAATCAGTTGGATATAGGTTAATTTAGGTGATGGTTAATAAGGCTCTTATTATTTTATCTTGAAATTTACTAGTTCGTAAATGGGGTAAAACCGAGTATTGAGCCAAATCTGATTTAAAAATTGAAGTGAACACGTCTAAGTCACGAGAAAAGGTACTTTCAGAAGCTATGTATCGACCACATAAACCCGAAGCAGGTGATTGTGCTCACTAACTGGTCTCAAGTTGCTCATTAATGGTATACGCTAAATTCAGGAAAATAGTTTTTCTTTGGTATGCCGCTTTATATATATATATATATATATATATATATATATATATATATATAACAGGTGCGGCAAAAATAACGCCCTTTTTAGTTTATTCTCTTTTATTGAAGAAAATAAATCAATTACAGCATTTTAAGCGAAATAATAAGGTTTTTAAGAAAAATACAGCATTTTAAGAAAAATAATAAGTACTTTCTCAGTAAAAAATAAAAAAATAACAAAATGATACAATATAAAACTAAAAAATTATACTGTATAAAACTATAAAGATACAATTATTAAAAGGACGTTACTTTTGCCACACCCGGTATATATATATATATATATACACACACACTCTATGTAGCGTGTCTCATCTGGAGAAGGTTGAGAATTAATATTAACGTGTAGGCCCTATATAATTATCAGTTAAGAAAAATTAAGATTTTTCCTGGTCAAGGTTGCCTGTTATGTTGGGATACGATAATGTTCATATATGAATCACTAAATAATTCTTTATTTATAAAATAAATAAAATTTTACAATTTTTGTCGTTAGAATAATTTTCACATAAAATAAACAATTGTGAAATTAGACTATTTATTTTATTTTATTTGGCCCTTAAACTTTAGGCTTTACTGCTCTCTTAATTAAAGATAAACATCGCTTCATAGACAGTTATGATTAATAATATTTATAAATAATGAATAAGAATTATTAATTAATTTCAAATTACATAAACGAACTAATAGTTTAAAATTAGACAATGAATTTAAATCATTGTGAAGTCATTAAATTATTGTAAAGAATTATATTTTTTATTTATAAAATAAATATTACAATATTACAGTTTTTGTTATGTTACAATAATAGAAGCTATTGAAGGATAGGGACCCCAGCCTTCTTTAATTAGGCTTATAAGGCTAACTAACGAAAATATCACGACCTAACCTAACCAATCGTTAGGTTAACTGTACGCCCTTGACGATTGGTTAGGTTAGGTCATGATATTTTCGTTAGTTAGCCTTATAAAGCTAACTAAAGAAGGCTGGGGTCCCTATTCTTCAATAGCTCCCAATAATACGTTACAATTTATTGTTACCACAATACAAATACTATTGTTAATTGGCTTATTTATTTTATATTTAGCCCTTAATAATACACGATATACGAGTATAAGCCACGTTCAAATTATGATTAATACACAAACGAACTAATAGTGGAAATACAGTATCTATTAATCTTATTATTATAGATATGAAACAAATACAAAGTCGTTATTGAAGATATGATAACGATATCGTACGAAGAATTCAATGTTAGATACGAGTAATAGCGTAATAGATTTTTATTGCTATTCCATTTTATTAAACGAAAGGTTTCAACTTGTTTTTAAACGAATTTACGTTCGAAATATTTTTTTTTATATCAGCATTTAACTCATTCCATAGTTTCAGACTTTCATTCCAATGGAAATGGATAATTTTTGAGATGAAGACAATCTAAAGTGAGGAATAACGTCTTTTGAATTATTTCTAGTCTGATACGAGTGCATTTCTTGATAAGTTACAAAATATTTATTTATCCAATGTAAGTTAATGATTTTGTTCTTGTACTCGTAAATGAAAATAAAATGTGCCAGTTTAATTACATCTTTGAGCTTTAGTAGTTTTAACTCTTTAAATAATGCACTTGAATGAAATCGGCATCAGATTACTACTCGTTTTTGGACAACATAAAACGTGTATAAACGGAATTTCTCCATACAAGGGTGCAGTGCGTTATATAAGGAAGAACGAGAGTATGATACAGAGTTAATGAAACCTGTTTAGGGACTACGTGTCTAAGTTTAAACATTATAGCAACGCTCCTTTTTCGAGATATAACTTATATGATCATTCCACTGCAAATTCTTGTCTAGCATTACACCGAGTAATTTTGTTACAGTACATACCTTTACAGTGATTTCATCAACATTTAATTCATCAAGATACACATTTCGTTACAAAATATATTTTAAAATGCTTCTCAGAGACCTATCAATCCTTTGGAGAATTTGTTTAATCCTTTTTGTTAATGTATTTACTGTTATCACTGGAAACTATGTGAGCTGGAAGCTTATTCCGTTTTTCTGCAACTCTTTTGGAAGATAAACATTTTCCAACGCTACAATCGGATCTATCTCTTTAATTACAGCGTGTTATTTCTAATTACGCATCGCTTGTCCGTTTCCAGAAGAATCTGTGAATCAGTCGTATAGCAAATCTTTTTATAATATTTAAAAAAAACTTTAATCGTATCCCCTCTAATTTTCCTCTTTTTGAAAGTACGATAAGTTCAAATATTTAAGTCTTTCTTCGTACGCTTTATTTCTTAATTCAGATATCAATTTTGCTGCGAGCCTTCTTCATTCGTTTCAAACACGGCCACTCGAAAATTCAGGAGAATACAAAGTGCAGAAACAAAAGCAAACAGCGAAAAGAAAAAGTCTTCATAATGATTTAACATTAGTCAGACTTTAAGGCAACGTAAGCGGCAGAGTTTAAGACATAATTATTTTATAAGCCGACTCCGCCTTAATAATTCTCTCTCTCTCTGTTTAACCTTAAATATTAAGTCTTAGACAGGAAGCAAAGGCTTCACTGTTTCATGCACAAAGCACCGCTCAGCCTATACATCCTTCGAAGGTGAGGGCAACTTGCAGCCTCATTGTTAAATATAGGTAAGGTGAACGCACAAACTAGGCTTTCGTACGTTGTTTATCACCAATGGAAGCAACAATGTTTTCTTTATCATTTGCTAATGAATGGTCCCATCCATAATACTTTAATGGGCTTTTGTCCTCAGTCTGCATTGCAGACATTCCTGTTCCTATTGGTTCAGGTGCATGATTCATCAGGAGCAAGATGCATCGCGAGTTTATGCTGTTTTCCCGAAGTAACACAAATGCACCCATTTTAATCGTAGATGAATTTGAATGAATGATTTGTTATTGCATTTATTTCTACATAATATTAAATAAATAAGGCATAAAATTATATATACTGTATTTATAAAATTCATTCCTTTATCTCCAACTGTTGCTTGTAAAGACAATTATGTTTTATGTGACATGTGAGTGCCGAGGTACCAGTAACTGCTATAAATTTTATAAGCAATAATTTCTAACGTTATCTAATTTCATCCACTAAACTTGACGTAAGTGCTCCATCTATTATAAAATACGTGTACAGGGTGGGCCGTAAGTTTCCATACATAGGAAAAATAAACATTTTTTTATGGACAACCATTTTTATTTATATAATATGCTCTACATGGTTGCCATTGTTTTGAAAACACATTTCAATACTTGTTCCCCACTGTTGATGAACACGCATTAGCACAGTTGACGTTATGCTTGTAATGGCGTTGGTGATACGTTCCTTTAGATGATTTATGTCTCGTATCTTTTCCTGATACACCATGGCCTTCAAGTGCCCCCAAAGATAGAAATCAAGGGGGGTGAGGAGATCTGGGGATCTGGGAGGCCACTCCACAGGACCACGCCGACCAATCCAAGCATCCGGAAACTGCTGATCCAAATACCGACGCACGTGAAGACCATAAAAAACAAAAGTTTAATTTTTCCTATGTATGGAAACTTACGGCCCACCCTGTACTAGTACTCATAATAATTGATATTTACAATACGAGACAAGAGGAAAAAGATTTTTATAAACGAAGATAGAAAACCAGTGGATGTTGTAACACCGCTTCCCGTCGATCAGCCAAGTTAAGCGACATTGGGTCCTATAGTAGTTGGATGGGGGACCGTCCTCTGCTTCCGGATGATGTAGATGAGGGGTGGCGAACCTTTTTACAGTCGCGTGCCAAAAAAAAAACATTTAAACCATAAAAAAAAATTTGCGTGGCCACTAAAGTGTATATATATTATATCAAATTATAAACATTAAATCTATTATTTTATAATCAGTTTTTGAATAACAATTTCTATGCTTAGGCGTGCCAGGCAAATTTCACCGCGTGCTTAAATGGGCACGCGTGCCATAGGTTCGCCACCACTGATCTAGATGATGTGGCGACCCGTGACTCAGATCTCACGTAAAGGTGTAAGTCCTCTCCGCCACGTGACCTTAGATGTTACTAAAGAGGTTAATCCACCCCCTAATAAAAAAACCATACGCATACCAATCATACTAGTCCTAAAGCTGTTTAAATACCTACCGAAGGAATTCATTTAATAACATTTAAAATCGCTTTGCAAATTTTTATAATAAGCAGATTCCCCGATCTACTTTGTATGGTAGGTTATGAGGGTATCAGGCCCCTTCTTTCTTCATGAGCTCTAGCCCCCATACCCCATACCCCCATAAAGTATTTGATTTTGAGATTCTTTGAAGAATTTATATTTTTTATTAACAAATTTGATCAAAAATTCCCTTGACAAAACTTCATTTTACGAAATTATAAAAAGGTTATTTATTTTATCTTAAACATAAATAAATGAGAAGAATCCACGCGTGAAAGTTGTAACCAAAGTTATGAGTTATCTTCAACCTTCTATTAATCCTTTCAGGACGACTGGTACAAATTGGTAGCGTTTCAGATACCCGCATCCATAACTTAGCCCTACAAAAAATTCCGGCCTTAAAAGGTTAATAAATATTCGCTATATAAAGATATTCATACTCGAGTCAGTTACTGTTAATCGTATTCTAGGGTTACTGGTACTCGTACTCGGGTTAGAGTTACTGTTAATCATATTCTAGTGTTACTGGTACTCGTACTCGGGTTAGAGTTACTGTTAATCGTATGCTAGTGTTACTGGTACTCGTACTCGGGTTAGAGTTACTGTTAATCGTATTCTAGTGTTACTAGTACTCGTGTTAGAGTTACTGTTAATCGTATTCTAGTGTTACTGGTACTCGTACTCGGGTTAGAGTTACTCTTACTCGTACTCGACCAATGCAATTGCTAGATTACTTGCATACTCATAACGCGCAAAATCGCTACTCCTCCCACGTCTGAAACTTGGGGGGGGATTGGGTTGTTTAACCTTCTTCGCAACATCTAAGGTCATTTGACGAAGGTGACCTACACCTTTATGTGGGATCCGAACGACGGGTCGCTACATAATCTGGATGCGGAGGATGGTCTTCCCTCCAACTACTTTCCACACTCAATGCCGCTTAACTTGGCTGATCGACGGGAAATGGTGATTCGCCATAACGTAACCCTCACGTCTGGAACGTTATGTAGTCTATATATATCTTTCCTGAGGTTATGAGACCCGAATATACTACATACTCAAAGTAAGGTTTAACGAATTATTTCTGTATACTTTGTACTGAATCTAGGTTTTATAATCAATGTTTCTATAGAAATGAAACCTAATACCCAGTTGTATTTTGCTCGGAGGCAACGCACTGTTCTGGCGACTTAAGTTATTTTCTTCGTTCGCTTTGCCCAGCCTCGTCTTAGAGTTATGTTCTTTGTAGTTTCTTCTGCCCATTATAGCAGCTCATCTCAGTTCGACTAAATATTTCAAGTATTGTTTCCACTTTTCTTCCTTTCCTTCTGTATCATCCTCGAAATTTAATACAGTATTTCGTTAACGAGAATTGTCTCTAAGTCATGGCTTATAAATAAGACTAATCCTAGGATAGATCATGAAAGCATTCGAGACAATAACCCAATCTGACCTTTTCCCGTTTAAGACCCTTCTCTGCTTTCTAACTTCATCATTTCTTTATTCAATCTTTTATGAGGCACTTTATAGAAAGCGTTCTGGAAATTGAGACAGATAACGTCGACCAATTCTCTTTATCAATTTGGTTTATTACATCACTAAAAATCTAAAACGTTACGCATAATGTACCTCGTCTGAAACTGTTTTGTGTGTGTGTGTGTGTGTGTGTGTGTTAAAAAGCATTTTTTGAAGAGTGGTATGTAACATTTGCTATTTTCAAAGGAGACACTTTTTTCCGAGAATAATGAATGTATTCAAAACTATGTATAAATTATACGAATATGGCTCATCACACATGTCTAATTTGGGAATAAAAGCGATTGGCTAGATGTGCAATGTGCAATTGCGGAAAAAAGTTCACCAAAGAAAAATCTATGGAAAATGTACATAAAATTTAAAGTAATAATAATAATTTTTAATCGGAGGGAAAATGTCATTATACCCAATTTTCGCTGTTTTATGACTGGGTATTGATACACTGTTCTTCCTAAAGACCCCACTTTCTACAAACAGTAAAAAGCACCGCCCTCTTTACCCACTCCTCACTTCCCCACTTCCATTGATACATAATAATAAGAGAAGAGTAGCACTGTAAATGGTTTGTGTATTATTTAGATATAATTAAAACGCGAATATGCTTTAGCCTTCGTAGCAGATAAATATATGCCTGTACCTTTTTTGATTAAAAAGGATAACTAATACCCCACATAGTCACTTTCGACGCTAAACCCCTTCCTCAAGTTTAAGCAGTAAACTTTAGTTTACTACTTAAACTCCTCCTTATTTCAGTATCTTACCAGTGACTCGTGTGAGACGTATAATTGTCGCACTAAACCCGCAATGGCGTTCACTCTTTTATCAACATTTTTCACTGTTTCAACCAAATGTCCTCCCACTAAAAGGATCATTACTGTTGTTGTTTTACACTCATTGGTTCTTTTGCATTATCCTCCCAACACTAATTTTTTTATATAATGTTGGTTTGGTTTTGGTTATGGTACTTTATTTTCCTTCCATTATAAAAAAATTAGTGTTGGTATTAGGTTAGGTTAGGTTAGGTTACGGTAAAAACAGCCCGCCGCCATTATAAAAAAAAATTAGTGTTGGGAGGATAATGCAAAAGTACCCACTCATTATTTCAACCAAATTTTCTGTACCTCACGTTCACTTTATCAAGTGATTAATCCAAAAATAGTATTTAAGGCAATATTGAAGAAGCGTATGAGTTGAAGTACGGCTGTTGCACTTAAAACGCATTCATATGCTTTATAAAAGTTGAATGGTGTGGTCAAACAGCGTAAATATTGGCCTCGCTTGAACCATAGTTAATATATATACTTAATACCCTGACTACGTTTGAACGATGTTTTGGGGTGGGGGGTTCTGGATGGTGGTAGCGGTTGGAACGCTCACTTTAAATCCGCGGGACGCGGTTTCGAGTCCCACTAACTCTAAGTTTCTCACTTTACTGACTATATTTTCTTTCCGCAGTACTGAAAAAGGTTTCACGGAGGTAACAAATCCAAAACAGGAGTACGCACACGCACCCACCACAAAACAGGGAAATCTCGTCCATATGAGATGGCACCCATTCAACAGCATTAGCTAAACCCAAAATTAACTAAGGTGTGCCACTTTAACTAAACCATTAACCGCGCAATACTTTCACATTTTTCACAAAAATTTCCAATACTATATCAGAGGTTTGCGAAGAGTGATAAAGAAATGGGCTTTATTTCATTGGTAGAATCTATTAATAGGAAATTATGAATAAATAAATGAAGCATTTATACTACAACTGTTTAAGCTTTGATAAAATTCACTTGGGTTAACGACATTTATAATACCAAAATGAATTTGCAAAAATACATAAAGAAAGTATGAGTAACATGAGAAAAATAGTCGAAACATTATATATATATATATATATATATATGCGCCTCGGTGGTGTAGTGGTTAGCGTCGCTGACTACGAATCCATCGGCCCCTGGTTCGAGACCCGACGGCAGCCGGCGCGCAGCAAAACCCAGCTGTTCATCCTTCCACACAATAAAGAAAGTGTTTGGTAGATAAATAGGTGGCCTAGTGGTTAAGACGCTGGGCTGCTGATGGAGCGTGGTTCGGATTCCACGTTAAACTGTAGGTCTAAGGTGGAGTGAAAAGTTTGACCTTCGTCAGAATGAACAATTCGGGCGGAAGCTAACCAAAGGTGTGTATATATATATATATATACATATATATACATAGTGTTTAATAGGCTAAAAGTAAACTTCGCGACACAAAACACA
Organism: Bathynomus jamesi; assembly: GCA_023014485.1. NCBI lineage: Eukaryota > Metazoa > Arthropoda > Malacostraca > Isopoda > Cirolanidae > Bathynomus > Bathynomus jamesi. The sequence goes on from JAJOZX010013912.1 coordinate 61,393, forward strand.
CTTTTTATATAAAGACTCACTGTAGGATGATAATTTTCAGCTTAATTACCATTGCGAACCTACCGTAGTATGAAGGCATGGTAGAGTCAAGGGACCCGATATTATGTTCAAACATCTGCATGTTCCGGGGGGGGCAAACCCCCTTGTGTCCGCGTAATTTTCCATGTAAGGAAAGACGCCAGAGCATGAAACTGAAGAGAGAAACGAAATTTAATACGAACATAAAAACAAAATGTAAGAAAATATCTTGCAATTTACATAATTTCAACCACAAACCCTTGAAACAATTTGTGTGTGTGTGTGTGTGTGTGTGTGTACAGGTATTGCCGCCACTCGGACGATGTGGGGTCCTTCCTGTTTAGGAAATCCGATTGTGCGGTCTTCAGAACCAAAATATAAAGATTACAAGTCTGAGGGAATTATTTCAGTAACGAGTCGCAGATTAGGTTAGGTTAGGTTGGATTAGGTTTACTAGCATAGGTTAAGTCTAGAACCCATAACGGTATGGGTGTATACGCGTATGAGCATATATATATATATATATATATATATATATATATATATATATATTACAATTACAGTACTTTTAGATATGTGCTGTTTCGGAAAAAAGTTCGCCTGCAAAAGTAAAATTTCCAAAACACATAAAAATTACTAATTGGTAACATTTTGTATTTCTTTGGAAATATTATTTTCTTGGTATCAAATAAAATTTCAAAAGACAAAATCCACTCATTTATTAATTAGTAATTTTTTATACTTTTTACAGAAATATCTTTCGAGGCGAACTTTTTTCCAAAACTGTACGTGTCTGCGTGTATTTCAGTGGATTTGGAATCGAATACTGATTTTACTCCAGTTCAGATCTTAAATCCTCGTAATCATATTAGCGGAAATCCAACTTCCGGACCCCTTAATCCAACCCAAATCCTCTCTTCTTTCCCTCAATCTGAGATGGATTACACACACTCTCTCTCTCTCTGTTCATATATATATATATATATATATATATATATATATATATGCACTAGAATCACAAAATAACACGTGACCTTATTAATAAGCAAACAACCACAGCGCTCGGACTTTGTGTTTCCTTTTCCTTGTGGTTGTTTGCTTATATATATATATATATATATATATATATATATATATATATATATAATACTCGGGCAAATGGCGCTCTAAATATCCTAAAATTGTTTTAGTTTATTAAGATTGACTAATATTTGAAACCATTTACGATATATCTTTATTTGTATTCGTTATTTTCATTCGTATTTTACTTTATTTTAAATTAGTTTTGAATTTTGGAAGTATCGAAATGACATTTTTATCATGGAACATCCATTTTTAAGAGTTTTTGGTATCATGAAATATTTTCGGGCTGAAAAAGATACATTTTTATTTAAAATGGTGCCAAGAGAGACTTCGTAACGGATAAAAGTGGTGAAGAAATAACTCGGAGCGCCACTTTCGACATATCGAAGACGATAAATGATAATGGTGAAGTTGTAAGTGTGAAAACAACCTCCTCGGAATTTTGAGGAAAGGGTGGCCTTCAATTCTCATCATAGGCCTCGTATGAGATCACGTACTCAGTTGATAAAAATAGGAAATTAAAGTCGTTAAGATGATCGAGAAAGGAGAGTTAGTATGATAACGCGGTCCTACAAAGTGGCCACAAAGTCCCTTTGCTGTGAAATTACAGCATATCCGTATGTTGCCCTTGTTTTTTACGTAAAAGGACTTTGTGGCCACCCTGTACTATGGAAATGATAGATCACTGCAATGATAAACGTTTAAGGGTGTTTAATCTCTGTAGCGGCAAAAGTTACGTGACGGAGGAAACCTACAGCTTTACGTGGGATCCGAACCATGGGTTGATACATCATCGATACGGTCACCCATCCAATTATTGAAGAGATCGAAAGTTGCTTAACCTTGCTTAACCTTGCTGAATTAATGGGAAGCGATGTTGCTATGTGGCCACGACGTAACCAAAGGAAACTGCAAAGCGGAATAGAAGCTGTGAAAGAATAAAGTAGATGGACACATCGTCAACGAGACTTTTCTTCACACACATTCTGCGGGTTTGGTTAAATGAAGATACGTTAGGTCAGGCGAAGCTAGTTTAGGTTAGGTCGGGTGTGTTATGCTAGGATAACCTAACCCAAGTTAATCATTGTGTCTATAAAATGTCTTGTAGGTATTGTGAGTCCATTCTCCAGATTTGGTATCACCTGACATGATAACTGAACCTACAGTATACAGTACCTTCCACTGTTTTCATGAATAACACTGGATCTCTTAGGCATATGGTACTCTATTCCTTGCGTGTGTGTGTGTGTGTGTGTGCTCGCAATCTAGAGTTAAAGGGTCGGGCTTAGCAAACACTAACTATCAGTACTTTTTCATGTTCTTCAAAAACTTAATTTTTACCTTCACTTTTCTCTGTCTGTCATCACTTAAGGATTCATTAATTTATCTTAAGACTGTTGATTGCGCTCAAAGCAAAGCGTTTGAGGAATGAATAAGACATCAACATGCTCATATGTTGAAAGATTAGCCACATAGTAATTACGGAAAGTATATCTTTATATACTGCCTTCTCATGTGGCAAAAATGCACTGTTTAACTTTACAAAAACCAAGCTAAGGATTGTTCCAACCAGTGTTGGAATAGTTACTATAACTGAGTTTCATAACTAATTTAAAGACTCAGCTATAGTTACTAGTTGTCTAACTAGTTTTATCTTGGGGCTCAGAACTAAGTTTTTCTTATAACTGAGTTTTTAACTTAGTTAAAACTTAGGGATCACCTGAAGATCAGGGCCCCCAGCCTTCTTTAGTTAGTTTTATAAGGCTAACTAACGAAAATATCACAACCTAACCTAACCTAACCAATCGTCAAGGGCGTACAGTTGACCTAACGATTGGTTAGGTTAGGGCGTGATATTTTCGTTAGTTAGCCTTATAAGGCTAACTAAAGAAGGCTGAGGCCCCTGATCTTCCGGTGATCCAAACTTAGTTACTAAGTTTTGTGCTAAGTAATAAAATGGCATCAGCAGTACATGTTCTGACATAATTCAAACACGTGAGTCTTAAAAAAAAAAAAAAAAAAAAACCAATTGAAATACAGGGTGTTCCAAAAAGACCTGGACAACTTTGGTTGTTAGTAAATTTAGAACCAGAAATAATAAAACGATACCGTTTGTTTTTTATGATACAGAAACTCATAAAGTTTTTTTTATTTTCAGGTCTGGTGGTTTAATGTAAAAGAAAATGGCGACTCCAAAGGAGAAAGCTCTGTGCGTCGAATGGTTCATCGAGACGAGATCCGACACCCAAGTTCAGCGTAATTTCCTTACAAGGTATGGAAGGAATCCGCCATCGCGGACTAGTATCAGAGAGTGGTACGAGAGGTTTAAGGAGACTGGAAGTGTCCTGAAACAGAAGAGTACCGGTCGACCAAGCACAAGTGCAGCAGACGTTGAATGAGTGCGTGAATCATTTTAACAAAGTCCCAGAAAATCAACTCGACTCGCATCCAGAGAATTGGCACTACCAACCACCACTGTGCGCAGGATTTTGCATAAAAGTCTGAAGCTTTATGCCTATAAGGTGCAGATGCTGCAGGAACTCAAACCAATGACGGACCCAAACGCGAGGCGTTTGCCGTGGAAATGCTCAGCCGCGTAGAGGATGACGAAGATCATCTGAAAAAGGTCATGTTCACAGATAAAGCTTGTTTTCATGTATCGGGGAAGGTCAACCAGTACAATGTGAGGATCTGGGGCTCTGAAAACCCCCACGTGGTCGTTGAACACATACGCGACAGGCCAAAGGTCAATGCGTTGTGTGGCCTTCTCCATGACCGCTTGGTGGGTCCGTTTTTCTTTGCGGGGGATACAGCGACCTCAACAATTTACCTAGACATGTTGGAAGGATTCACATTCCCACAGATTGCAGACCTGCAACCTGATATAATTTTTCAACAGGACGGCGCTCCCCCTCACTGGGCATTAGTCGTTCGAGCCGTCCTGAATGACAAATTTCCAGGTTGCTGGATTGGCCGAGACGGAACAACCGCCTGGCCCCCACGATCACCAGACATAACCCCCCTTGATTTTTTTCTGTGGGGGTTTGTCAAAGATGTGGTCTACAAGACCAAGATGGCAAACCTGCAGGATCTTCGTGCTCGAATCACAGCTGCATGCGCACTGGTGGACGCCAACATGCTGAGCCGAACATGGCAAGAACTCGTGTACCGCCTTGATGTCCTGCGCGCGACAAACGGAGCGCACATTGAACTGTATTGATGATGTGCACAAAACTTTATGAGTTTCTGTATCATATAAACCAAACGGTACCGTTGTATCATTTGTGTTTCTAAATACGGGGCTCCAATAAACCTTAGCCCCCCTGCCCATGGCCTAAACCATTAGAGGTACAGTAAAACTAAAGATACCTTACAAAAAAGAATTTAATCCTGCATTTAATGAGAAACAATTAAAACTTGGTGTTCCCGCCATTGGCTTCCAAGACAGCCTGAATTCGCTTTGGGTAGCTTGCCAAAAGTGACGTGAATAGATCTTGATCGTTACGCAAATTTGCTAAAACAGTTTCAATTTGTTGCGTCATTGTATCCTTCGAAAATCGATTTGCTGCAGGTTCTTGATACAAGAGACATTCAATCTTGTCCTTTATAACTGATCTAATGTGTTCACAGACGTTCAGGTCCGGAGAATTTCTTGGCCATTCTTCATTTCCAAAGAAATCGATCTCATGGTTCCGCAACAACTGTTGAGTGGCTAATGCCTTAAAGCAGGGGGCCTTATCGTGCAGAAGTGTGACCTGATCGACATCCATAACTTTGTTTGGGTTTCTTAGAAAAGGAATGACATGCTGGGATAGAATAATATCACGAAAATACTGTCCATCCCAACTCTGACCATTTGGCTTCAGCACCCACATGAGCTTCTTTGCAGTGAACAAAACAAACACACCAACACAGTCTGAACTTTTTAATAATTCGCGATAATGTTCATTGTCATCGATTTCATCTGGTGTTGTGGCCCACACTCGATCATTTTGGTAGTTAGGCCGACGTGTTACGTAAACAAAAAATTCATCGGAGACAGCTAAATGCATGAAATCATCCACATCCCAATCTTCAAGATAATGGGCGAACCACATTCTGTCATCGATGTTAAGTTGAGTTTTTCTTGGCTTTGGAAGTTCATGCCAAGGCTTTAAACCTTGCCTATGACGGTACAGTCGAATGATCTCACCACTAACGATTTTCCTCTTAACACTTCGATCTCTCTAGAAAGTTTAGCACAGCTGTTTTTCCGCTTACGCGTACCGCTTTCAATGATGTCCTTTGTTTCCTGAGAGAGTGGCAAATTTGGGCGCCCAGATTTGGTTGTATCCATTTCACATTCATCCAAAGTTTTATTCCAATTTCTTTTGACGAAGTCCTCACTTCTTCGCAACTTTTTGGCAACCCATGAACGTGTTATAAAGGTGGCTCCAGCATCACGAGCTTCCCGAAATGTTATTGCTCGTATGCGATCTATCACACGTTGCCTCTCCGAATCACCAATTAATTGAGAAGCCATTATATTATCACTTTATCAGCTAGAGTAATTTTAATACCTGCAATAAATAAAGAATTTTATATTTTTATAATCACTAAAAACTATTTCGATATAAGTAAAGATGTAAGCTGCAAATGGGGGGGGGGGGGGCTAAGGTTTTTTGGAACCCCTTATATTAACAACCAAAGTTGTCCAGGTTTTTTGGAACACCCTGTATATTTTCTGTATACGGTAAGTAATCGTTGTTGCTGGCAGGCGGCTGCATGTCGTTTGCTATATTCTTAAAAAATTGAATTATCCATTACTCTCTAACTAAAAGATTGCCAGTCTTCGATCGAGTAGTGACGGCAACGGAGAAAGTGAATTAGTGTTGACATTTTGTTTGTGAAATTATTGCTGCGGCGATTGCACGCAATCTAGGGATACGTTTACGTTCAACTGAAATGCATTATGAAATACGATAGAAAGTATTAGTAAGAGAAATCAGACTATGTTTTGTGCTGTTCCTAATTTCTTTTTATCTCTGACCTAATAGTGATTTGTATTTGCTGTTGTTTAAGGGTCATCGACAAATTATGTAAGTGATTGAGGAGTCAAAATGGTTGGTTGGGGCAGTCAGAAATTGCGAAAATCTGTTTTAAGTTATGTAATTTCTGGGTGAAACATGATAAATAAACAAAAAAGTTTTCTTAATTTTGAGTGTTAAACAGCACAGTCATGAAACATTGTGATTTTTGCACTGCTCTATAGTTGCTAAGTTTTACTAAACTTTTGTATAACTGAGTTTTAACTGAATTTTAAATTTAATTGGTTACTAAGTTTTTCAAAGACATTACTCGTTAGTAACTAAGTTTTTTTTTTTGGGTGGGTGGGTGGGCAGCCGATAACTAACTAAGTTTTTTTCAATAACTACACTATCCCAAAACTAGCTGGTCCCAACCCACTTTGAAAACTGTGAAGAGAGGGGAATAAACGAACCCGCTGCATGTAATTTAATTAGCTCAATCCAGGTCTCCTTATTTTTCCAGGTTGATGACGTTTCCGCCTGATTCAGTGTCCGATGTTTGACGAAGAAGGTTTTAAAACGGATCAAAAACCAACTAACTCCGCACGAATGATAACCACATGCTTCAAAGCTAAACAACTATCTAATGAAAATCGAAGTTAAAAAAATCATAGGACACTAAGTCCATGAGCAAATAAGAGATAAAAGATATCATTCTCCTCAATTCGATTCTCATTTTATTCTTGGCCCGGGAGTGAGAATTTCAAAGGAGGCAATTCTCAAATCGATCTATTCTCATTTTATGACATTCTCAATCCAATGACGTTCTTCCTCAAGTTAAGAAACTCTTTTCTCAAATCTGGATTTCTCACTTTGTTGCTCATTCTCACCTTCGGACTACGAATGGGAATTGGAATAAACACTAAGCGGGGGAGTGGTAATCAATAAAAAAACTTAAATGGCTCGAAAAACATGTCACTTTCAATTTTCGTAAAGAAGTGAGCATAAATTATATATATATATATATATATTTTTTTTTGTATTGGGGTTGTTTAACCTCCTTCGCAACATCTAAGGTCATATGACGGAGGGGACCTACAGCTTTACGTGGGATCCGAACCACGGGTCGCTACATAATCTGGCCGTGGAGTACGATCTCCCACCCAACCACTACCCAGACCCAATGTCGCTTAACTTCGCTGATCTCCGGGAAGCGGTGTTACGACATTGGCCACGACGTAGCCCATAGATATAATATATACACATATATACAGTATATATATATATATATATATATTGGTAACCTCTCATTCGTGTATATATATATATATATATATATATATATATATACACGGTGAACCAAAAGTAGGTGGGACAGTAGGTTGAATACGGTTTGTGTTATATTATATTATAACTATGGTGTTCATTATAACTATGGTGTTTGTGTTATATTATATTAAATATTATAACTAAATTTATTTAAATTTTATTTTGTATTATAGTATACAAAAAAATTAAATATGTATTCTCAAAATAAACGTTATCATTTACTGTCCATCTACATTTGGTTCACCCTATATATATATATATATATATATATATATATATATATATATATATACATACACACACACGCACAAGAATGAGAGGTTACCAATTGATATATATTACTCTTGAGTCATCAATATTAAAAAAGAAGTCCCAAATTGTGGATCCAAATAAGTTTAAATTACAAAATATTTGTTATCTTCAGTTCTTTAAAATTATTTCTACAGTAACTATACAGGGTCTTCATAAAATCTAGATAAATAAAAAATTGTAATCAATAAACTTTGCGCAAAACTTTACGGACACGCTGTACATTTTACATAATCTTTCAAAAACTGCTGAAATTAGGTTATAGATGAAATAGTGAACGAACATTATTCTTTTATTAATCAGATGGGCCCACATGGGACCACAACTCAGACCCATTGTCATATCGCCTTTAACGTACTTTCAGTAAAACTTTACGACGACGCTAACAACGACGACAACGATAGAAGACGATGTAAAACCAAACACATAAAGAATTTTTCGTCTTAACTTTCAGCCCACTCACAGAACCCCCAAACGAGATAACAATAAGAAAAATCGTTCATAAAACATTAAACAATATGAACGAAATTTTTTTGAGAGAGAGAGAGAGAGAGAGAGAGAGATTCTTAACACACTCGAAAACAACACACCAACCATTTTGCCACTACAGTATTTCTCCACATATATAATCTTTGGTTATTTAATCCGTAATCCTAAACTGATCATTAATAACGAAATATAACCAAAATTGCTCGAAAAGATTTAACTTGATATAAATTTAGGTTTCTCTGAGTGAGGTCACGGAGAACACGCTTTTTGATGTCTGATTAAGTGAATTGAAACATTGCCCTTTAGTTATTTCTAATTAATAAATTAATTTTACTTTCAATATTTAATACGCGCGTTTATTTGACACGTACGTATATAAAGGTTATCTGAAGTGTAATATTAACTGTTTAAAAGGATAGGTAGTAATTATAAAGTCTGCATGTAATATGTGTTCTACGCACTGAGTAGACTAGAATATATATATATATATATATATATACATACATATATATATATATATATATATATATATATATATATATATATATATATACACTGTATATTACATTTTTTGGATCACCTGAAGATCAGGGGCCCCATGTATTCTTGTTTTTTGCTTTCAGTACCCAATATAATAATAAATTAAATTGAATGCCCGGTTAGGTCAACTGTACGCCCTTGACGATTGGTTAGGTTAAGTCGTGATATTTTCGTTAGTTTTAACGAAGATATCATTTGGTAATTGAGGCTGGGGGCCCTGATCTTTAGGTGATCCCATTTTTTATATATATAAAGGAGTTGTCTTGAGACAACGCTATGGGACTATACAATAAAGAACTTACTTTTTCGTACCTAAATTGTATCATTTACGTAAAACCGAAAGAAGAGATACAACTTATTTCGATAAAACAGAAATCACTCATTATTATTTGACAGAGAACGTAACCGCATTTGATACACAACAAAATTAAATGAAAGAAAAAAGGAAATGAATCTCCTTTGTTATGTCATTGGTTATTTAGATATATACATTCATATTCTGGAAGTGCCACTTCAATCATTATAATCGAGTACCGGCCATTGGCCCTTGTGCCACCACCGAAATAAAATGGATAACTAAGGAAAGTCTTGAGCGTATAGGGCCTATTGCGCGTGCGTCAGCGTGTGTACCGATAGAATGTAATCAATACGAAGTACACACGACACTCAAATTCGTGAGATGTGTGAGCGTGCACACGCGAAATTGAGAGAAAAAATTCAATAAAACTCGCAAACTACTTTTACGGAGCGAAAGTGCTTGTGAAGTTTATCAAACTTTAATTGAAAATGTTGAAAAAAAAAACCTGGAAACGAGAAATTAGCAAATTTTCAAGTTTTTATGATAACTTCTCTCTTTCAAATGGAAACTTTAGCTTTCATGTCAGAAAATAAGATTTAACCCCGAATGAAAATATGAGTTTTAAAGTTATTTAATTTGGACACGTAAGATGCGTGGCCATGTCTTTACACCACTTCCCGTAAGATCAACAAAGTTAACAGACACTCGAGTCTACATTAATAGTAGTTGGATGGGTGACAGTCTTCCGCATCGAGATGATGTAGCGGTCGGCGGTTTGGGTTCTACGTAAAGTTATTATAGGTTTCCTCTTTCGTATAATTGTCTGTCAGTACGGAGACAAAATCCCTAATTTATGGAGATTGAAAGCAAAGACTAAAAATACTGTTTAATTAAAAAGCAAAAATAACACTCTGAAGTTTTACTCGAAACGTCCTAACCCTCATTCTTAACAAATGAAACTATTTTTAAACGTGAGCCATTGTATAAATAACCATAATTCCGAGTTTCTTAACTCAGTACGCAGAACTATATATGCCAAGTCACGTTTTACACCTCGAATTCATGAAGGAATACACAACACTTGTTAACAGAGACGCACCATTAAAAATGTACATAATAAAGTGTACGGACTTTATATATATATATATATATATATATATATATATATAAACTTTTCTACTGAGGGGGAAAATACTTTCAAGTCAAGGAAATGAGAACGAAAATTATTTTAAAATGATAATTTTTCTTTAAAGAAGAAAATTATTTTTGATTAAAAGGTCCACTTTTTCATGGCGGAAGTTTCTCTTTTAATGTGATGTAAATTTCCTTATTACTTTTAAAATAAATTACTTTTTCTTTGCCCGAGGTTAGCCAAGTACCCGCGGCCAAGCGTGTAGTATAACAGGTTACGAGCGCAGGATGAAGTAGAAAGCAACTCCCTCCGTCACCAAATTCCAAATATTAAGAGGAGTAAAACTATGTAAAGGGCCACTCGCAGGATGGTCCTGAAAACGTGATTCGAGAAAAGGTAACTTGGGTATGTGGTATGTGGGTATGTGGTCTCAATTATGCCACACTTTATAAAATAATTAATGAGTAATGGATTAACATTTTTGATCATGAAACTTAGCCTCATTATTGCGGAAGGATGGACGTTTTTTTTTGGGGGGGGGGGGGGGGGGGGGGGCGCACAAAATGCTGAAAGTGTCCTTCGCTTTGTGAAATTATGTGGTGAATGTGGGCAGTATAATTTATTATAATAGCCTAAATTTAGAGCGTTTCTTCGGCCCACACTTTACTGACACAAAAGTGGACCAAAATGTTTACGTCCGCATCCTCCAAGAACAGGATAGGTATTTTAGTAGCATTAATTTGCATTAAAGGGCGGGTGGTTTCACGAGTTAAAGAATGAAATTTCGAGCGGGCTACAGGCGGGGTGAGGTGTGAGTGGGTTAAGTCCGCTGACGGTAATATCAGTCAGTATGAGGTCCCTCACCCCAAAAATCTTCGGGGTGAAACCTCTGACTTCCCTTCATCCCCCCTTCCAGCTCTGTTCGGAAACTGAGTATATTTTTAGCGAGGTAATTTCTATGCGAAGCACGCGATATAATTTACTACGTGATAAATTTTCGCTACGGTGGCTTTGGCAAGCTACGGAGAAATGATGCAACGGCGAAATGAATTCCTTAAAAAAAATAAATGGTGTAGATTAGATTAAGTAGTCTAGTATTCATATCCTTTATTTTCCGCTGTCTTCTAATGCGTAACTGAATATACGAAATAAGCGTACGCGTGGTGTGAATGAACTCTGAAGCTATTCCCTTCAATATATTTTTTCCTACTTTCCTATAAATCTTCTGTCAGCAGTGGCTGTATTCTGTACTTTATTATTATTACTATTTCTGCGTGAAAGCTTTACACGTCTATAAGTATAAACAAGGAATCAGTTTTCAGTATTCTTTTTTTTCATTGCTATTTCTAACTTTTCTACCGCTTTATTGGGTTAACCTAGAGTGGATCTTATCATCTTAAGATCATTGTTAGCCAGTAACTCCGTAACTCTGTAACAGTTCATTGCGTTTCTAATGCGGGACGAGAAATTGATATGGAGAGAGTTTGGTTTCAGCAGGACTTTTGGCACGAAAGTCCTATATAACAGGTATCCACACCTTCGCAACTCCCTCAGTCCGCGATTTCTTTTTATAGGGACACCTAAAGAACAGAATCCTGAAAAGAAAATCCCAGGACAATGGGAGCTCTAAAATCGGAGATAAGGATAAATGGGAAAACCCATCTCATTGCTACCGAAATTCAGCATGGATGCCGTGATAAGAAATTACAGTATCCTAATAATTATTAATCACGCAATTTCACAAAAGGAAGGACTTCTCAAGCACGCTTGTTGTGTGCCTCGAAGAAAACTTCTCCTTCAACAATAATCGTACCAAGTTTCATAAACGTAAAATTAATCCGTAGATTTTTCATAATTATTCTTTGAAAGTGATACGTAATTAAAGAATCGCATTGCTAAGTAAAAGTTAATTGATACCAAACCTTGAACAGGATAAGAACATACATAGTTTAAGCGTATGAAGAGTTTTATATATATATATATATATGGACACCTTGGTTTTGCTTCCGCCCGAATTGTTCATTCTGACGAAGGTCAAGCTCGTCACTCCACCTTAGAGCTACAATTTAACGTGAATCCGAACCACGCCCCACCAGCAGCCCACCGTCTTAATCATCGATACATTCATAGTTTAAGCGTAAGTATGAAAAGTTATATATATATATATATATGGACACCTTGGTTTTGCTTCCGCCCGAATTGTTCATTCTGACGAAGGTCAAGCTCGTCACTCCACCTTAGACCTACAGTTTAACGTGAATCCGAACCACGCCCCACCAGCAGCCCACCGTCTTAACCACTAGGCTACCCAGGGTACCCATTTATCTACCAACCAATTTTTTTTAATTGTGTGGAAGGATGAACAGTTGGGTTTTGCTGCGCGCCGCCTGCCGTCACCGGGTCTCGATCCCGGGGCTGATGGATTCGTAGTCAGCGACGCTAACCACTACACCATATATATATATATATATATATACAATGGGAAAACAACAGTGATATGCAAAACTAAAATACCAAATGTAAATTAGTTGTGAATTTTGGTGGAATTTCCACAGAATCCAAATCCAACGTTTTCGTCGGTGATGTTAAATGTATTATTTCCTTTTCTTAATTTTCATTTATTTAGATTTTACCTTGCACGTAACTTAATCGAACCTGGAAACGCATTTCATTTAGCTCTTGAGTATATTGATTGGACGGGATTTGATCTCGAAGGAATATTACGCTCTGTGGCACTGGCATTAATTATATACGTAGTGTAGAAAATAAATAATTAGTTTGGAGTGCCATAAATTGGGGGTTTTAATCGCTTCCTTGTGTTCTAGTTTGTGTTGTTGAGTTACTTATTTATTAATCTCTTGGATTACTTTCTTCTTTGCGCATTACAACAGTCATTTGCTGTTCAAAAGTGAGAAGGTTCCAATCAAGAAATGCAGAGTTGAGGAAACTCTTTCCTGCCTGAAATGGAAACTAAATTAACTTAACCTGTAACTTAGCGTAACTTAACCAGACATGATCTAACCTAGCTTGATCTAACTTTACCTTTACCTAACCTAACTAGATATAACCTTCATTTACAAAGAAAAATTATTTAAAGTTTTCGGGGCTGTATAAAGAGGGTCAAATCTTTCTCGACACAAATTCGAAAAAAATCTGTCCGACTTTTTGTTTTGTCTTTTAAAGTGTAAAGTTCCTTTTTTACATAGTTATTCTGTTTATTTACAACAGAAAACGAACACACACACACACAAATCTAACCTAAACTTACCTAATTTTAATCTAACCTAATTTAGCGTATCCTAACCAGGGCCAAAGTGGAAAAACCATGAGTGAGAATGAAATGGGACCAGACTGATTTTAGAAAAGTGTCGCGCTTCGGGATTCCTCATTCCTCGACGAAAAATGAAATGAGAAATGAGACGAATGCTTTAGTGTCACACGAAAGATTCAGATTATACCTTCGTCGATCAAATTATTGGAAGAAAAAATCATCGGCAATTATCAAATTAATGAGGCATTCGGAACCAAAGAGGCGAAGCTGCCATGGGTGCGAATGGCGTCTTCGCCAGTTTGGTTCCGAACGCCTCGATTGGTCGATTGCTTGGACTCATTAATCAATTAATTGATAAATATTTTCGATACTGTATTGCTTTTTCCTGTTCTTGCGGAATAAATAAAAAAAATGGAGGTTGGAAAAGATGTCACTGACTGTGAAAGGGGCATGATAGTAAGAGACTGTCTGGTTAGTGTCTCGGTATTAAAAGTCGCGTGATTGTCCCTGCTTCTCGAGGAACAGTCCCAAAGATTATGAATACATAGAAAGAAATGGAAAAAGTACACCACATAAGCGCAATAGTGCGAAAAATGCTCTGTTTGAATTGGTCCACAATTAACCCACCCCTTATTTCTCCAGTCTAACTATAGAGTAGATCAAGTCTAGCCTAGAGGGGTCAGCCTAGAGATTCCGGAAATGGTCCAGAGCGGGCAGATAAATTGAGGTCCACAGTAGGATTCCTCACAAGATTAGGTTAGGGCAATCTACCTTCACCTTTGTTAAGCTATGAGTTGATGCTGGGTCTTAGGTCACAATGTAGGCCTAACTTGTTTGACCCAGCTTAATTTAATGTTCTTAACTGTTTGGTGTTAAAACTCATATTAGTCACTTACTTTTAGTTATTACAGTCTCTCCCTTCTCCGGTTGTCTCATTCGAGAGCGTACTTTGCTGGTACGTCCTCTCGCCCCCGTTCTTCGTTTTCGTTCTCCCTTTGTTCCCTTCTTCCTCGCGGGGCTTCTTGTACCAGCGTTGTCTTGGTTTATTCCTCGGTTGGTTTAGCGGTAATGTATCTCCATTACCGAGCACGCTCCTCCCACACAGTATATAAATACTAGTGTGGAGAATAACTCTGGTGAGCAACCAATTGGTTTCTTCCACCCAGTTATTGACATAAAAGGAATTTATTAATTGTTAGATTAACTACCTACCTACTCAGTGAACCATTTTCGTTACCTCCCAACTACCCACTCATAAGTTTTTCATATAAATTGAGGTCCACAGTAGGATTCCTCACAAGATTAGGTTAGGGCAATCTACCTTCACCTTTGTTAAGCTATGAGTTGATGCTGGGTCTTAGGTCACAATGTAGGCCTAACTTGTTTGACCCAGCTTAATTTAATGTTCTTAACTGTTTGGTGTTAAAACTCATATTAGTCTGCCCGCTCTGGACCATTTCCGGAATCTCTAGGCTGACCCCTCTAGGCTAGACTTGATCTACTCTATAGTTAGACTGGAGAAATAAGGGTGGGTTAATTGTGGACCAATTCAAACAGAGCATTTTTCGCATTGGTGGTCCGTGTGTGGGGAATTTACAAACCTTAACCTTACTTAACAAAAATTGCAGAATTAGGCTAAATGGTCTAGCCTAAGCCTAACCTGAGCAAGCCTAATTAGGTCTACAACCTAGGGCCTAACTAGGAAACATTTACAAAAAAGGAGTCTCATTCTCTTATAAGCTTAGACCTGAGTGACACATAAGTACTTGGTGGGGATTAAACCAAATTTAAACTTGACTGTTTTGTCTGTTCTCTCTCTTCTCTGGTAATTTCTTCTTGTCCAATATTTCATTACGATCCCCAGTTAAACAACATTAGTGAACAAGCATTTAAAATGCATACAACTCCAAGCATCCAATTCTTCTTTTAAGGAAGAATCACTCAACAGATTTTTTCAACAGGCACATGCATTCCTTGCAATCTGTGTATATATATGTATATATACACTGTACTCTTTACATGTGCCACAAATACACTCAACCTATCTGAACATAAGCAATGATTGCATGGGTTACTCAAAAGGGTCTTATGGCCTACCTTGGCCACGGGCCAAAACAATGAGCCTTGGTCTTTTGGCCTACCTTGGCCATGGGCCAAACAATAAAGGTCTTATGGCCTACCTCAGCCATGGGCCAAAACAATGAGCCTTGGTCTTTTGGCCTACCTTGGCCATGGGCCAAACATTAAATGTCTTATGGCCTACCTTGGCCATGGGCTAAACATTTTCTTATGGCCTACCTTGGCCATAGGGAAAACTATTACAAGTGTCTTATGGCCTACCTTGGCCATAGGGAAAAACTATTACAAGTGTCTTATGGCCTACCTTGGCCATAGGGAAAACTATTTGGGTTACTCACTCTCCTGGCTGAGATTGAGAACATCATTAACAATAGACCCTCACTTATGTGAGTGACAACATTAATGACCCAGAACCATTAACTCCAAATCATTTGATTCGGGGAGAACAAGTTAGTCTCCTGCCGGACTACAATATAGACTCTTCAGAAGACCCAAATGGACTCAACGACATGATGAGCTCCAGACTAAGTTACAACATTTAACTAGAGTTAAAGCTCATTTCATTAAACAGTGGAAAACTGAGTACTTGATGGGTCTAAGGGAGAGACATAAACAAATGACTAAGAAGGATTGGTCTGACACAATTAAGGTAGGGGACCTTGTTCTCATACATGACAGTACTCCAAGACAATACTGGCCTCTGGCTAGAGTTTCAGAACTCAGACCAGGGGCAGACGGGGTAACAAGAGTGGTCAAATTAAGGACTTCAACGGGTGACACAACAAGAGACATTTCTCTTTTGTACCCTTTAGAGTCTGGACCCAAAACAATGGACTTTGGAGAACCTTCTCCACTGACAGTAACAACTGGAGACACTGAACTTCCAGTATCTATTCCTTTGACAGTAGGAGTGGTAACGCATCCTACTACAACATTGACAGACACAAGACCTCAGCGACAAACAGCATTAAAGGCGCGACTATTTTTACAACAAAAAAGATGCTGGGGAATTGTAATTTTATCTTCTAACTTTCATTTTTTCTTTTCTTATGGTAAAGACCATAGACAGTTTCATCCTATGGATGTATATTTTCTCTTCTAATTAAATGCTACACCTTCTCCATGAGAAGGTGAGGATAGGCACTGTTAATCAGATTAACAGGCATTTACAGTTAAATAGTTAGCTAGTCTACACTCAGACAAAAATTGGTGACAATGACACCAAAATTTTTATCTCCCGGGGCCCCCAGTATATGAAAAACTTATGAGTGGGTAGTTGGGAGGTAACGAAAATGGTTCACTGAGTAGGTAGGTAGTTAATCTAACAATTAATAAATTCCTTTTATGTCAATAACTGGGTGGAAGAAACCAATTGGTTGCTCACCAGAGTTATTCTCCACACTAGTATTTATATACTGTGTGGGAGGAGCGTGCTCGGTAATGGAGATACATTACCGCTAAACCAACCGAGGAATAAACCAAGACAACGCTGGTACAAGAAGCCCCGCGAGGAAGAAGGGAACAAAGGGAGAACGAAAACGAAGAACGGGGGCGAGAGGACGTACCAGCAAAGTACGCTCTCGAATGAGACAACCGGAGAAGGGAGAGACTGTAATAACTAAAAGTAAGTGACTAATATGAGTTTTAACACCAAACAGTTAAGAACATTAAATTAAGCTGGGTCAAACAAGTTAGGCCTACATTGTGACCTAAGACCCAGCATCAACTCATAGCTTAACAAAGGTGAAGGTAGATTGCCCTAACCTAATCTTGTGAGGAATCCTACTGTGGACCTCAATTTATCTGCCCGCTCTGGACCATTTCCGGAATCTCTAGGCTGACCCCTCTAGGCTAGACTTGATCTACTCTATAGTTAGACTGGAGATATAAGGGGTGGGTTAATTGTGGACCAATTCATACAGAGCATTTTTCGCATTGGTGGCCGTGTGGGGAACGCGGAGGTCTTGGGTTCGTTCCCCACACGGGCCACCAATGCGAAAAATGCTCTGTTTGAATTGGTCCACAATTAACCCACCCCTTATTTCTCCAGTCTAACTATAGAGTAGATCAAGTCTAGCCTAGAGGGGTCAGCCTAGAGATTCCGGAAATGGTCCAGAGCGGGCAGATAAATTGAGGTCCACAGTAGGATTCCTCACAAGATTAGGTTAGGGCAATCTACCTTCACCTTTGTTAAGCTATGAGTTGATGCTGGGTCTTAGGTCACAATGTAGGCCTAACTTGTTTGACCCAGCTTAATTTAATGTTCTTAACTGTTTGGTGTTAAAACTCATATTAGTCACTTACTTTTAGTTATTACAGTCTCTCCCTTCTCCGGTTGTCTCATTCGAGAGCGTACTTTGCTGGTACGTCCTCTCGCCCCCGTTCTTCGTTTTCGTTCTCCCTTTGTTCCCTTCTTCCTCGCGGGGCTTCTTGTACCAGCGTTGTCTTGGTTTATTCCTCGGTTGGTTTAGCGGTAATGTATCTCCATTACCGAGCACGCTCCTCCCACACAGTATATAAATACTAGTGTGGAGAATAACTCTGGTGAGCAACCAATTGGTTTCTTCCACCCAGTTATTGACATAAAAGGAATTTATTAATTGTTAGATTAACTACCTACCTACTCAGTGAACCATTTTCGTTACCTCCCAACTACCCACTCATAAGTTTTTCATAATAGTATTCCCATTATTCTCTCCAACTCGAACTTCATTCGAGCTCTTGCACTGGTTGGTGCTATGAAGGGCTTTACTACAGTTGCCATAACATCGTTTTGATTAATACTAGTCTTTGCAAACTATTGTTACATTCTGAACAGAGTTTTGCTGCAGCAGTCTTTGGTTCATACTTCACAGCTCGTAATAAACTTTTTCTATTACATTCTGTCGGTGTTGCTTTACGCCCGTTATACGGCTTATTTGATGAAGTTTTTTATTTCCTTCCATGTATTCGTAACCATGAGGACTGTTCCTCAAGATACAGCCGCAATTATGCGACTTTTATATTGAGGCACCAACCAAACGGGCTCCTACGAACATGCCCCCTTTCACAGTCTGTAACATCTTTTCTGAGCGCCATATTTTTATTTATCCTACAAAAAACAGGAAAACCAGTATTAGCATATTAAAATAGATGTTCTCAATATTATACGCATTTACATACCAACTTAGTAAAATATATAACGCTGTTAATGATATCAGAGAATACAGCACAGAAAATGCGAGTGCTTCCATTATTTTTGTCCAGTCCATATATATATATATAATATATAATATATATATATAATTTAAAAAATTTAAAATATCCCTAAATTTCTTTTTATACTTAATCTAACATTATCGTTTACATCGATTGATGTGGGTTACCCAGCAAGTTTCATTCAATATGAAGTCAAATATCTCGTATGTTATTACAGTATGCTCCTCCCTCAAATTATTTCACTCATCTTAACAAGCATTTTCTTCCAAATGCACAAACACTAAACACTTTTTCTACTATTCATTTCATTCTCTAATCAGTTATCTGACCCAAACACAACCAACTCACTCTGTATTTGTAGAAGGAAAATATAAATTTCAGTTATGATACTTCATGCTCCGTGCAAACAATCTATTAGATTTCAAGCACCATAAACGGATCAATGAACTTAATAGGTCTCATTCGTAGAAAAATTTCGAAGGAAAATTATACATGACCCTCCCAGTCCCCAAAGACATGATTATAGGAAGAGAATCTTGTTTAAAAAAAAAATAAAAAGCTTTACTTGTGTGAGCTGAGCATTTTAACAGTTAACCCAAAAAATGTTTTTGGCTCTATTGATCATTATTATCATTCTCGGTGACTGCAAACACATGATTCATATATTTAATTCTGTAATATTTTTTGAATTGACAATTTCTAGTTTTTGTTATCTAATACTGCAACGTTCCCATGTTTTTTGGTGTATCTTAATTAGATAACTATTTCCTCATGAATTTTCGAAGATATTTTTATGTACGCGATGACATCAACTCTTTTTATACATAATCCAGTGATCCACCAAATCAACGCATTCACATAAGTTTTATATTCATTGTACATTTGCGGAAGAAACTTTGAAAAAAAACTAAATTAAATAAAATTAAAACGAAGTCATTAGAAGAAAAACTTATGGAATATGCTATACTTTCGTCTGTTTTGTAACTGGTTACCAAATGCACTGATTTTTTTAGACACGCCCTTTAGAAAAAATAAAATAAATAAAATTATAATAATAATTATTATAAAATAAAAATGAAAGTGAAAATAGAAATAAAAGCAGTTTCCCAACCCCTCACTCTCTTCCAAATGTTTTATTTATTGCATTAGCGAAATAAAGATCCAAATATGCTTTAGCCTTCTACAAAATTTAACCCTGCTTAAACATTTGCTTTATTAAATAAAACAAACAACAAAAATCGTTTATTCTTCTTCACTAAAAGGGTATTACAATATGAAGGTATACTTGAGATGTTCATAAAAGAATAAAATAAAGCATGAGAAATTGATAAATCCATAAAAGATTGAATAAACTAATATGTACATTAAAAAAATACTAAAACATAAACATCAGTTAATCAGCATAAACAAGACATACAAAATTACAAAATACGTTAGAATTTGTAAGAAACATTAGATAAATGTAAAAATATCGTTAAGAGCTTGCAAATTTAGTGTACTGCAAAATTAAATGGACATTATGCAACTTGCAAGTTTAGGTTTTAAAATAAAATAACATAAATTTTTTTTTAAAGTAAAAACTATACGGGTCTATGCCAATATATGTTTTTTTTTATGCAGAAAGATGGGGGCCAAGGGCGAATGTCCGCAAAAAACACCCCGCTCCCCATAGAAAAAGAAGAGATCCGAAATCAAGGTCCAAAGTTTTCGACATGCCTGGATACTCTAGAAAGATTGGAGGTCATACACAGGGGGAGAGATGGATTGAGGAAGGTTCTTCTAGAGTTGACCAACTGAGTAATGGAAGATTAAGAATAACGATTAACTCTTGCATTAGAGAGTTGGACAGAAAAGGGATGAGAATGTGTCGAAAGTCTGGTGCTGCGTGCTCTACTTAAAGGAGGAGGCGTGCAGTTAGAGAGTTCAGAAGAGCAGTGTCCGTTATAAACTTATAATAGCGATAGTAAAGAGAGAGTGAGGCAACACTGCAGCTGAGAGAAGACAGTCAGTAAGAGGTGGTTAATTGATGAAACGAAAAGTCTTTGAGTTCCCTCGGTCAAGTGAGCTGTGTTATTTTTTTTGTTGACTGGGTTCGGAATCCCAACTGAGCTTTGAATGGCCACGTTCTGAAGGGCTACCTTAACTTATAGCCTAAGTTACGCTAGACTAAAACAGATTTTATGGACTTGGTGGTCCTATTCAGTCCTATCTCAGGGTTGTCGACTCGACGCGGGACTACTTTAGGCCTAAGTTAGCATAGATAAAAAAGGGCACTATTTATAGTCTTCTTTTTAAACCTTGCAACAACAACACAACTTGCACCATTGCAAAGCGCAATAATCTTGTATCTAAACTACCAAACTGAATTGCAAGAGAGCTATCTATAGGACCATGCCCTATCAAAAGAGTAGAAGGGACGGTCTCGGTGCCCGAAAATTATGCTTCAAAAGCTCCAAACGTTGGCTCTAAAATCACAACTTTCCACTAACCTTACAATTATGAGATGAATATTTATATATCACCTTAATATATACCAGCAATGATGCATTAATCAGCTTAGTCATCACATCGCTTTGGAACAACAATGGCTCCTCCTCTTCTCGATTTTCTAACACTGTGTGGGTTGAGCCACCCGACACATAAGAAGCGTACTCCATAGAGGGGCGGACAAAACCCCTGCACAGAGGCAGCAAATGAGTTGGGGTGAAGAAACTGCGGAGCCGGTACAACACACCTAACCCCTTAGAACAGCGGTTCTCAAACTTTTTCTTCTTCTGTACCCCTTGAATTCTTTCACGGGATTTTCTGGATTTTCTAGAGAGATAGCAGATTTTTACTTTCTTTACGACCGTGTGACTTGTGGCCGTTTGTTAATCGTATATAAAATTAAAAGGGTTATATTTTCAGGACCCCTTCGCGTACCCCCTAAGATTCCCTCGCGTACCCCAGTTTGAGAACAACTGCCTTAGAAGCTATTTTAGAAAGAGAGTATATGTGATCTTTCCATGAAACATCACGAGAAAAAGAAGCATCAAAGATGTTAAGAGAAGAGGAAGGATTGAGATGTGTACTGTTGAAGATAAGAGGATAGTCGTGTGGAAGATTGTGACGAGAAGATAGACGAAGGAACTAAGTTTCTGAGGCATTGAAAGCCACAAGTTTTTCTCTGCCCTTCAGAGATAGTAGAAAGATCAGAGGTCAAGTGCGCCATAGACGTCTCACGCGAAGCATGGAGTAACTGTTGAGAAGGACGCTTTGTGAAATAGGTGGAGAAGTTAAGCGTGCAATCATCGGCATAGCCGTGAATAGGACAAGAATGCACAGACAGAAGAATAGAAATCGAAGTAGGGCAGTTTGTAAATTAAGGATTCGTGCCAATTGCTATCAATTCGACCTAAAATACTGTACACACACACACACACATATATATATATATACACACACACGAGGGTGGGGCAGAAAATAAGTTTACACGGCGTATAATTTCGTAACTAAAGGACCGACATTGATTATGTTTGCATCAGGTGAATTCGTTAATCATTGTTGGCAACACTGCACGTCGATTAGGCTGCCATCTACCGCACATTGGTATTTGGTTATATGAGTCAGTTGAACATGGCGGCTCGACTGGAACAGTGCCCTGTCATTTCTGCAACGATATTCTGAGTCTGTCAGTGGTCAAGAATTTCTCGAGCGCATTGTCACAGGAGACGAGACATGGGTTCATCACCGTACTCTGGAAACAAAATGTGCCAGCATGGAATGGAAACACCCTGGGTCCCCGCGACCAAAGAAGTTCAAGATTGTGAGGTCCGCTGGCGTGTTTTGGGACCACAAAGACGTTTTTCTCGCAGACTATTTTTTATTTTATTGGGTTCAGAATCCCAGCTGAGCATTGAACGGACAAGCTCTGAAGGGCCACACAGCCCAAGTTAAGCTAGACTAAAACTTACGGACTTGGAGGTCCTATTAGGTCCTACCTCAGGGTTGCTGACTCGATGTGGGTCTACTTTAGGCCTCAGTTGCATAAAATTAAGATAAAAAACAAAAGGGGCAATATTTATGGTCTTCTTTCTAAACCTTGCAACAACACACAACCTGCACCATTGCACGATGCAACAATCTTGTATCTAAACAACCAAACTGAATTGCAAGAGAGCTCTCTATAAGACCACGCCCTGCAAGTGCCGCATTCAACAAACGAGTAGAAAGGACGCGCCAGTGCCCCCCCAAAAAATGATGCCACAAGAGTACCCAAACAATGATGCCACAAGAACCCAAAAATGCTAGCTCCAAATTAAGTGAACTTTTCACTAACCTTACAATTATGAGATGGACACACACACACACACACACACACACACACACACCTTAACTTAATATATACAAGCAATGCTGCATCATTCAGCTTAGTCATCATATCGCCTTGGGACAACAATGGCTCTTCCTCTTCTAGATTTTCTAACACTCCCCACCGAAGAGGCATTGTTGTCATTACCTTCTGCAAGTTTAGCCAAGCCTTCTCCATGAGGCTCTAACCCAAATGCTTCATCTTGACTATCCGTGTTTTTGCTGATTTCTAAAGCACAGAGTTTTTGTATAGGTCTCTTTAATTTTCCTCCTGAAGTCTTTACCAGTGCAGACCTAACTAAATTGTCTTTGCCAACAAACAACGCTTCAATTATGCCAAGCTTCCAGCATTGCCTTGGTCTTTTATCCCCAATCATTACCACTGCTCCCACCTTGATACAATTTGCATTGGAGCTCTTTGCATTGCCTGATGGGTAATAATTGAGTTCAGGCAAGTATTCCATTTGCCACCTGTTCCATAACTGATCTTGTAGCTCTTCAAGGTACTTAAACCTCCTGGTTAACTCTTCTTGACTGCTCTGGATGGATAGGCTGTAAGTCTCCTGGCAAACTGGGGCTTGATGTTAATCGTTTACCGCAAAGAAAGTGATTTGGTGTCAATGGCTCTGCATCCTGCATACTGTTATAAACGAAGGTGATAGGCCTGCTGTTCACCATTGCTTCTACTTCGCACAAAACAGTGCAGAATTCTTTTAGCAAGGACCAAACTTCTTGAAGTTCCTTTGCAGCCTTTTTGAAGTTTTTTGCATTATTCGAATGATTTTATTTGGGAAACTCCTTCTGTTCACAAACCTTTTAAAGGCCAAAAGAAATACATCACTACTTAAGTTGCTTACCAACTCCAAATGGATTGCTCTGGTGGTAGCACATGTGAAAAGACATATAACCTTTGCTAGATTCCCCTTGCTCATACACATAGACTGGACCTGCAAAGTCTACTCCCACTACATCAAATGGGCGGCAGTATAGATACACCATTCTCTTGGGTGGAGCCACCTTTTCATGATAGGCTTTGCACTCCAACGCTTGCAAACCACACATCTATGCAAGACCTTTTTACTACTTGTCTAATTTTGGGAATCCAAAATTGTTGTCTGATCTCTATTATCACTTCTCTAACTCCAGCATGTAACAACTTTATGATGCGTATCCAGGATCAAAAGTTCCACAAAGTGCCTACCAGAAGT